>ML098811.1:35377-62737 GCA_003697995.1 Taxidea taxus jeffersonii
CGATTATAAGCACTCAGTGGGGTGACAGAAAGAAGTGCACGGAGAGCACTGAGCACAGACTAGGCCCCTGGGGTGAGGCAGCGCTATGGCCACATCAGAAACTCCCCAGTTCTACGGCCTGGCCAGTTTCCTAATGGAGACTTCGGCAAGTAGCACTCTCCTAATGGGAACTGAAAAGCCACCTAAAGACGGCATCCCTATGAAGACACACGACATACCTTCAGATTAAATCCAAATTTTCCATCTTCATCTGGCGTGATACGGATCAAAACTAAGTAGCCATCGCCATGATCATTCTGGAAAATGTTGCAGAAATGATTAATTGTGTTACTTCTTGCTCCCGGGGCGGTGAGGAGGTGTCTTCCCTTGGTCCTCATTACTTGAATTGTGCCGGGGCGTCTCGGCCCAGGGAAGCCTGGCGGTTGCCGGCCAGGCTGCGCAGGGGCCACAGGACCCGAGCTCACCCACCTTGTCACAGTAGTACTGGCTGCAGTCCTCGGCGGAGCCCCCTTTGGTCACCCTGTGGAAATCCTCTAAGAACTGCTGATCGACGCCATCTGGTGAGCAGGAGCCTGGAGCATTTGAAGATGAAGACACAGAACTGGATGACTTCTGGGTCAGGTAGCTTTGTGCTGGGTTGTTCTCGGATATACTCCTTCATTATGGGGAAGGAGGAGATATCTTACTCACTGGCTTAACATGTTAGCAGAGCAAGCATCATTGACTGTCGGGGCCTGGCATCTCAGGGCTGTCATGAATTCCTGCAACCTTAGAAGAGCTCCAAAGGTCAGTCCTGGAGCTCTGGCACACCCGGGGTCTACAGGCTGCCCTTGCTCTTGTCCGGCCTGAATATCACCACCTTTAGTTTTGGGGAAAAGGGGCAGGAGGGCAGGGAGGATCCAGGAGCTGTTGAAAACTCAGCTTCCTTCCCAGGTCCTCTGAAGTTGACAGGGAAATGTGCCCAGCTACTCTGGTGGCTTAATTACCGAAGCTCACTCAGATGCATGCCTCCATCCCTTCTGAAAGCTTTTTCCTTTCATCTCATTCCTACTGTTAGCTCTGTTTCAGTAGGACTCTTGGCTACCCAGCCTCCCCCAAATGGGATTGAAGTTCCATTTCTAAGACATTTACATTAATCCTAGGTTGCAGTATTTGCCTGTGATCTCCATTAATTGCGTACAATCAGATTATACATTTCCCCCTCTAATATGTGTCCTCCCGTGCCCATTTACATTTAATGAAGATCAGAAGTTTCTGGGTTCTATCAGTCACATCTCAAAAATGCTCAGGAGCCACACAAATTTTGGATGGCACAGTTACAGAATTTTCTTTTTAAAAGATGTTACTTATTTTTATCTATTTGTTAATTATTAGTTTTAAGATTTTATTTATTTATTTGAGAGAGAGAGAGTGCATAGGGAGAGTGAGAGGGAGAAGCAGACTCCCTGCTGGGCAGAAAGCCGATGCAGGGCTCTATCCCAGGACCCTGAGATGATCACCTGAACTGAAGGCGGAGGCTTAACTGACTGAGCCACCGAGGTACCCCAAGATTTTATTTATTTGAGAGAGAGAGAGAGCAAGAGAATGAGAGAGCATGAACAGGGCAGGAAGGGCAGAGGGAGAAGCAGACTCCCGGCTGAGCAGGAAGCCTGTCAGAGGACTCTATCCCAGAACCCTGGGATCATGACCTAAGTGTAAGGCAGATGCTTAATAGCCTGAGCCAACAGAACATTTCCATCAGCACAGGAAATTCTGTCTTAGAGAATTACAGACTATGAGAACAGTCCCTCTGAAATCCTCTAGTCTAACTCCCATTTCAGAGATGAAGAAACTATGGTCTAGAGAGGCTGAGTGACTTGCCCAAAGCCACTCAGCTTTCCGCTCACTTAACATACAGAATCTGATGCACTTGGGTCCCCAAGCATCTCTTTCTTCTCCAGGCCACACCAAGTCTGTCCCTAAGACCCCTCACCCCACCACCACAGAGGGTCACAGGGATTAACCATCTCAGCTGTCACTGTGTAGGACACTCGACTTCTCTGCATCACCACCCCCCCCAACTATCCTCCTTCCAGAGCCTAGCAAAAGATGCTTTAAAATGCCTATAGACATAGGGTTTTCTTTACCTACTACAGACTCTGCCACATTCTAACCTCAAATGGACTTAAAAGATGACAGAGGAGAGTAGACAAGGCATTCAGTGACACATAACAGACAAAAGACGGTGCTGCTGCCTCATTAAATTTTCATCTCAAACCCTTATCCGTGGATTTTTCATGAAATTGGGACTTCTGTTTCCTAGAAAATTCAAATTATCTTACTCTAAACATAAAATCTGTATCATGTTCACACAATAGTTCACAATCTCAATTTATGTGAATATAAAAATTCAGTGACAGACCAGTGTAGAAATAACAGCGATATGCAAGACGAGAGTTTGGCCTTATGGCCTTCGAACTGCTGGGTGAGGGAAGGGTGCCATGGATGGGTAAGGGTTTCAGAGACAGGATATTTTGGAAGTGAAGCTGTATACCAGTGGTAAGTTTTCAGAGTGAAAATGAGTGAATCTTTAATTTACTTAAAGCTTTAAAAAAATTACCCCCAAATAGGGTAACTTGGCCAGTTTCATGCATACAAGAGCACCCCCTAGTGGCAGGAGAGGCAACTGCTTGGCAGTTGCCAGACAAAAAAATCAAGCCAAACCCGGTTTGGGAAACACTATTTCCAGTTCTAGAGGTGGAGCTGAGACCTCAATGCGCAGTTGCAAGTAGCAAACACACTTCAAATGTTTGGAAGACTCTGGAGGGTGACAGCGACAGAAAGGGTGAAGGGCATATAAACAGAAAAAGCAGAAGAGCAAAGTAACAAAGCAGAAGAGGACTAATTTCAGGAAAAAGTCTAATTTTATGTCCATTATATTTAATTTCTACATTTTGGATGTGTGGCTTACATCATATAAAGTTTTAAAGTATTTTTCTTTTTCAGCATAAAATGCAACGGTCGATCTAACACAGCCCACAGTGCTAAAAATAATATATTCCAAGTCATTACGTGCCCAATCCTATTTTCTAAGTAGGGATGGAGAGGTTACTTTTAGAGAGCAATTTATTAAACATATGACGATCTTTTCTTGGCTGATCAACTATGTACAGACGTTCCCTGTAGGCTGCAGTAACGTTCTGCTCAGCGTGGAGGATGGACAGACAGATGGTGAGGAGGACATCAAATGAGAAGCAACAAGAACACGGCAGCTGGATACAGCACACGGATGCCCGGAGCCAAGACGCCAAACCAGGCAGGCTTCTTCCCTCCTTGGGGCAGGATGCTTCGTGCTATTGAGGGAGAGCCTGGTGGGCGAGGAGGCACAAAGGGAGCCGCCAGGGGTACCTGGGTTTTTAGGAAAGGAGTGAAGAAAGGGGGCAGGATGAGCTGAAGCAAGAAGTCAGTGTGGGCTGACAAAGCCAGTAACTGGGAAGTAGGTCTGTCTCTGAGGCAGGAAAGGGGCACTTGTCAGGGGAGGGGGGACACAACAGGTGGGGAGGGACTGTCACTGCTGTCTGGGAGCCAGAGCAGCCAAGGAGGGACTGCCCACTGCCCACCTCCAGCTTGCAGGGGAGACAGGGGCAAGGGCAGACTGACCGGCAGACCAAAGCGCATTCACCTGCAGGAAACAGATGCTTCAGAACTCTAAGTGCCACCAACTACAGGTATGAGAAACCAAGGTCACGCCAGAATTCATCTCTCAGAAGAGAAGCAAAGCTAAGGAAATCGCAAATGGTCGGACTGCCCATGAAAGAAAGACTGCTGCATCATGATGCTTTGATGCCACACCTTCCTCAACCCTACGAAAGGACAATGACCTGCGCCCTCAGGCCTGTTCGAGGGAGCAAAGCCGTGCTCTACGGAGGGCGTCCCGGCTCTAACTGGGTGCCTGGTGAGGAGGTGTCTGCTGTGTGGTGTGACAGAACAGGGGCCGTTTGCTGTCATTTCTCTCTCCAGTCTCTGAGCTTCTCCATGTTGGGAGAGACCTTCGTCCTCTTCCTCTTTCCCTCCTATCCTAGCACACAAAACAACCCATCCAGGCATGCAGCGAGAGCTCAAGCAAGGTGCGGAGTGAATGAAGAAGAAAACCACCTTCCTGAAGTACCTGGGCTTGGGCTGAGTTACTCTAGAAGAGCACAGAATTCACTCGGTCACCTGGAAGCGGAGGGGAAAAGGTGGGCTACGCAGTTCCCAGCTTCTGCGAGCTCAGAGCTTCTGAGAGCGTCACGTTCATACGGGCCCCCCGAGGATCTTGATAAAATGCAGACTCTGATTCAGCAGGCCTGGGGTGGGCCCGAGGCTCACAGTTTCCACAAGCTCTCAGGAGATGCTCATGTTCCTGAGCTGTGGCTGAAGCAGGAGTGTGAGGGGCTACAAGAAAGGGTGCCAGCTCCCCACTAGTGCCATGTTTTTTGTGAATGAGATTCACGGAGAAATTTTTCATCGGATCTTATCTTCACATCAGGGTCACTGAACGACAAACAGAATACTCTTTTCAAGTGTGAGTTTTTAGGACATGGAGACGTTCTGCACACGATACTCTGATCTCTGTCGTAAATGCCAACGGCCCAAGATCAGAACTTCAGAAGTGGCGGAAGTGGCTCAGGGAGTAAGGTGCAGACGGGTTGCTTTCTGGGCTCTATTATTTCTGCACTCATGGAATCACGGGTCGTGCTTCTGTCCTGCACCCCGGGCTTCTCCCTCAGATGTGAAGATATCGCAACAGCAAGAAAGTCATTCCATTTCAGTCACTTCGTGCTTTAGTTCTCTGAGGACAGTTTCCTGCCATGTGACCTGCCGCAGACCTACCACAGGGCACTGCTCACAGATGACGGTTAACCGAAACTCGCCAAAGGAGGTCCGTTTCTTTGTGTGCACATAAATCCCATGCGATGCTGTTCACAGGATATAGGTACCTACCGTGGAGGTGGCAGAGCGGGCATCCCACTGTGAAAGAGTGGAAACTTGTCTTGTAACCATCTGTCCATCTGTCTGTCCAACCGTGCGAGTACTCACTGAATATGTACTAAGTGCCAGGCACCAGGCCAGGTCTAGGGGAAGGAGAGATACACAGGGCACTATCCCTGCCCTCAGAGAGCTCATAGTCTAGCTTCAGAGAAGAATTTTTAAAAAAGAGAAGAATTAAAAGTATAAAAATAATCAAATAATATATCGTTGCAGTGGAGATGCTCAGATGTCTGAGTGTCAGTGGGAAGCCAGGAGAGCCTTCACAGAGCAGGGGCATTGGACCTGAAGTTTGAGAGATGAATTCACAGGGGTCTGAACAGGTAGCTGAGAGGGAAGGAGAAGATGGACTAGGAAAAATACCAATAACAAAAAAGACAAAACAGCAGCATATGCAGAGGCATGAAACTCTGACAAAGTGACATGCTGGGGTACAGATTTCCCAAAGGGAAGCCTGTTGGCTTGTGAGGAGGAGAGACCCAAGGTTAAGGACACGATCATGACCGTTCCCATGACCAACCACGGTGGGTGACCGCGGGATGCGCAGTGGCATGGTGTTCCAATTCAAGAGCGGTCTGGGAGGAAGATTATCGAGGTGAGGGCCTCGCGGAGGAAGGCAGAAGAAAAGGAGTCCAGGATGACTGAGGTTTCCAACGGGTGCAAACAAGGAGGTAGTGAAATGTGGTCCTTACTTGCCAAGACCCAGGAGGAGCCACAGCTGGAGACAGTGAGTGGAGACTGGGGTCCCTGGGCTTTAAGGCATCGGTCACGCGTCCACATGCAAGTGGTCGGATGTCCTGGTGGAGGACAGGCGAGGTGCCGGGAAAACGAACACAGAACTGCGAAGGCAGCCCCGTGGCGGGCTGGCCTCCTCCCACAGAAACCCTCAGATGCACACCGATCCTGTCACCACGTCCCAATCCGGGGGGTCACCCTCTAGTCCAGGTCTGACGTGCAGAGAACGGTGACCAGCAGGCTGAAGGGTGGACAGTGGCTGACAGAATGGGAAGTAATGTAAAGGAGGGGAGATGGGGCTGTCAGGGAGAATGAGAAAGGGACGCCACCTGTGTTGTTCCAGGAGCTCCAGGCAGGGACCTGCGGACGGCAGGGCTCGTGCTGGCCCAGCGTCCAGGACAAGGCTTCCTGCACAGGCTGGACGACGGGGCTGCCCACCACCAGGACAGGCTGCCCCACGGCCGGCGGGGAGACCGGGTGGCGGGGCCCGGCGCGCTCCTGCACGCCGATGTGGCTCCAGAGGGGGTTCCCGGAGTCCTTCTCGATGAGCAGAAGTTCTTTTTACAAGTGTTTAACAGCGGAGGGTAAACACACACACTACAAAACTGACCATTCTAGCCTTTCTCTCGAGTGTACAGTTCAGTAGCGTGAAGTGCACTCACATGTTGTCTACATAGAGTTTTGAGATAAAAAGTGACAGCCGCCCCGTGTCCCCCGGAACAAGGCAGGCTCTGAAGGGAGAGGCCAGCAAATACTGACGCATCACCACACAGAGCCTCGCTCCCTCTGAGGACCTGTCAGGGCCACCGTGAAAAACCAACGACGAGAAAGTCCTTCCAATACGACCCTCCACTGCGCCCCGGTGGGTTTTCTGCCAGGCTCTGCTCTGGAAAGTCACTTTTCCTTCAGGGAACCTCCCCTCCCACGTTTTCTGGGTCGTGGGGAGTGGTCGGTTTAAAAAAACATTTTTTTCCCCCCATGAAGGAAACTGCCTTTCCTGCAGAGTCCGGACTTTGCTCTGAAGCCAGCGAAGGAACACGGAAGAGCTGAGAGAACCTTGGGAGTAACAAAAGAGTACAGCTGACTCGGGCACAAAGCAAACTGCCAAGGATTCAGAACGATAATCATAAACTTCGCTGTGCTGCTATAAATACGGAACAGTCCGGACGGTGACTCACCCGCTAAGACAACGTTCAGAGAGCCCGAGCTGCGCGCCACTCTGGGTCGAGAGCCCAAATCTCTCTCCTCTTTTTCCTCCTTTCTCTTTCTTCTTCTTGTTTACATGGACATTACATGGACAGAACATTACACTTCATTCTCCTTTCCACAAGGAACCCTCCAGACTGTGATATTATTCTCTGACAGAATACTTCTTTTTGCCTCTTAGCACAAACAGGCCTTCTAAAACATGCCAGACGTTTCTTAAAGGCCTTGCAAATAAATACTTCCTCGAGTAACCACCCCCGGTTTTTTTTCACCAAGCACAGAACAACCTTGCCTGCTTGCCTTGGGCAGCAGAGGGACCCCCGGACTCTGGGTCGGGGTGGGGGGAAGCTGCCTCTGAAGACCCAGCGGGCGGCAGCTTCCCGCCAGCAGGGAGGGGTCCCCGCCGAGGTGGTAGGGCCTGCCATATTTCACCTGCTCGCCCCACATGCCATGCACGGCCACCGAGGGGACTCCGTGAGATGTCTCCTGTCACACCTAGCAGAGCTGCGACAAGGAAGGCTGCGCTGGAATCACCATTATTTGCTACTTTGAACATTTAACTGCGAGACAGAAAGTGCCCCAGGATGACACATCACACAAGGTCTCTCGGAGGAGTTTCAGAAAGAATTGATGGGCCACCTGTAGGGGTGTGCAGGGCCTGAAATTACTTGAATTAGACAGGACTTAAGGAAGTGAGTTTTGAATCTAATTCTAATGAATGTGTTTTTTTTAAGTAGGCTCCCCGCCTAGTATGGAGCCCAATGTGGCACTTGAACTCATGACCCTGAGATCAGAGCATGACCCTGAGCTGAGAGCAAGAGCCAGGTGCTTAACTGACTGAGCCACCCAGGTGCCCCTAAACGTAAATTTAAATAGCCCTACGTGGCTAGTGGCTTCTGTATTGGGCTGTGAAGGTCTAGCTGCCACGTGATGCCACGATGTGGGTAGCAGGCCACGGGAAGGAAACTCTGACGTGGGACACGTAACTGGGTTTCTCAGGGCCCTCAGACTGTTCCCCAAACTCTTTCCTTTTCCCAAAGTGGTAGAAGACAGGGTGATGAAGGCTGACAAAATGCTGTTTATCCAGCTGGCCTCGAGGCCCCTTAAGGCAAAGACTTGTCTAATTCACCTTGATGCTCCCTCCATGAGAGCAAAGGGTACATACGACATGCTGCTGTGCTCAGCACCACACGGAGCCTTAAAAAACACCCACACCCCACCGGACAGAATCCATCTCTCTCTACGTGGCACCAATCAGTACTGCCAACAGCACTTTCTGTGATGATGGAAAGGTACTCTCTGTTCCGTCCAGTATGGTAGTCGCTACCCACATGTGGTTCCTGAGTACTTGAAATGAGGCTCGGGTGACTGAGGAATGGGATTTCAATGTTAAGAAACCTAAATCTGCTACACTGGACCACGGGAGTCTGGATGGTCCCCAATTCCATGACGGGGCTGCAAACCACAAGAGGAAGGGCTGACATGGAGGGTGTGAGACTGAGCTTCCCAGAGCCCTCGATCCATTACCCAAACCCTCTTTCTCCTTTCCCCAAAGCCACACAACCCCGTCTCCGACTCAGACTGGCTCAAACCATGCAGGCCTGCATTCTTGCCTTGTCTATCTAGATTGGCAAAGCCATGGTGTCACACAAAGGAACTCACACCCTTCCACATTGTCACTTCATCGGGCCTGCAAGTTGGAGCAAGAGATAGGGATCATTTCAACAAAAGCATCATCTGAGCTCAGGTCACAAGGAAACAGTGACCAGAGAATTATTTAACCAGAGGTGTTAAGAACACAGATAAGCTGGAAACCACCTTTGCTGTGGTCAGAGACAATAGAGCGGTAACAACCTCCCATGCAAGGGGAAGCCAGATTTGCAATTCACCGGGGACGTCCAGAATACAGTCAGTTTGCGCTGAGTGCGTTAAGCCTAGCAGCTAGAGTGGTAAAAATTTACAGATTAACTGAAGTGCCTTCTCGCTAATCCTGTGCCATTGAGGGGGGAGGCATTATGTTCCCAGATTTCAGGTGGAGTGTGGCACTTAAACAGAATCAATACTCCATGCCTATGGTTGACTTCCTAATGGTTGACCCGGTCTTCTCATACTTGTCATTTTATCTGCGATTAGGTCTTTTCCACTTCAAACACTTTATTTTGAGATCGCTTACTCTAAAATGTATAGATAGGGTAGGACCATGAATTCATTAAGAGAAAAAAGTAAGACCCATGAAAAAGGCAAAGAAGAGCAGGGGCTCTATCAGAAGCTGGAGTAAGGGAAGCCCAAGCAACTGAGCCAACCGGGGAGCTCTGGGTTCCCTGCTCATCAAGACAGAAGGGAACTAGTGAATTCAATACAGCTTACTGAATCATAAAAGCACTCAACACAGAACTTTTGGAAAGACATTTTTTCCCTGGCCTTGAGATGTGAAGGGAGTCTGTCACATTTAACAAAGGGAAAGTGGGGACATAAAAGAATTTAACCCCAACTGCTGACAAAACTTAACAAAAATGCAGATGGTCTTTGCATGTTTTTGCTTTACACTAACGATTCATTAAAGATGAGCCCCTCTCCCCATAAAACCCTGAGGGCATACTGTGGGTCTGAGAAGGCTTTCTGTGGACAGGTCTAAGTAAGCCTATCTCCAGCGACCTATAAATCTTGCAGTGGTTGAAACTTTGGCAATCTAGAGAAATACTACTACTAAGGTTAACCTAGCTATAGCTCTGGAACATGAACTAATTAAAACAGGGCTTTGCTCATGAAGTGGAGACAGTTCAAGAGAGCTAACACGTCTGTGGAGAGTATACAAGAAAAAGTACAAGCCTGAGACCCCAGGCGTATAGCTTGTCCCCCCCGTGGTGGAAGGGACAGTCTGATGTAGGCAGAGGGCAGCCAACAAGCTGGCTGCAGGCTCCAGTCCTTGACTTAAATGACCATCTCTGGGCCTGAGCAAATCCCTCAACAGCCAAAATGCACAGATACAAAGAAGAGAACATGTTTCTTACTCTCGGTGCGGGCTTCGGTTCTGAGAAACCTCCGATTCGCTGTCTTTGGGGGACAGGGAGCCCTTGTACGTGTAAAACACATCTTCGGTTTCTGTAATGTAGGTCATCTCGTTCGCAAGGTTATCTGCAGAAGAGTGCCGAGGCTTTCGGATTTCGTGCCGGAGCCGAGGACTTCGCCTGCGTGGGGGAAAGGTCAAATGTGAAGTGTTGAAAGCAAATTCCACTTAAAAACTTTACCAGGCATCAGGGATCTAACTTTGTGCCCTGACCTTTCTACGGATGCCTTGGCTCACGCTGTTGGAAATTAAGAACCAGTTAACTCATTACCACACTGGGATCCGCCCAGGGCCACACCAGTCCTCGAGATTCTCAGCCCCCGTGCTGTAGCCCCCGGAACAGTAGCCTCGGCTATAAAAACAGGCCGATGAGATTAATTTATGCCCTTTGGGAAATGGCAAGGTTGATTTAGAGTAAGTTACCCTCCTAGGAAGACTCAAGCTCTCAATGCACAAATAACAGACTGTACTGACTACTGGTCAATTCTATGGATTCATTCGAACACCAGTATTAAGTAATGGGTTTAGAAGCCAAAATACAGGGGTGCCTGGATGGCTCAGGAGGATAAGTGTCTGCCTTCTGCTTGGGTCATGATCTCAAGGTCCTGGGATCGAGCCCTGCACTGGGCTCCCTGCTCTATGGTCAGCCTGCTTCTCCCTCTCCTTCTGTCTGCTGCTCCCCCTGCCTGTGCTCTATCTCTCTCTGTCAAATAAATAAATAAAATCTTACCAAAAAGAAGAAGAAGCCGCCAAAATACAGTTTTTGGCAAAACTAAAACCTTACTTCAACTACATCCCTTCATGGAATTTCGCTTAATCAAAGAGGAAAAAAATTTCTTTAAAGATTTTTATTTATTGGACAGAGAAAGAGAATGACAGAACACAAGCAGGGGGAGCAGCAGAGGGAGAGAAAGCCTGATGCAGGGCTTCATCCCAGGACCTGGAGATCATGACCTGAGCCCAAGGCAGATGCTTCACCGAATGAGCCCCGAAATGTTTGCTTTTAAAAATACAGCCTGTATGCCCTATTAGACGGGCATGGCACCACCACCCTGTTTCTCCGACAGCAGCAGCTGCTGTGTGGCTTTAGGCAACTCACACCACCTCTCTGGTCCTCAGCTGTACCCACCTGCTCCTGAGAATGAACCAGATGAAGCTGTGTTCTCTGGACCACTGGCGCGGCCCCTGGGCATCGGCTCCTGCAGTGGGTGATTCCGGGCTGCTGAGCCTTCTATTTTCTCTCCGTTTTTCTACCTTCTTCTTCTTTAGCCATGTCTCCTGGACACTGTCAGGGCCTCCGCTATTCCCAATCCCCCGGGGCCCAGATAATCAATAATACTGTGTCCAGAGCAGGGGAGAAAGGCTTGTGACTCCTCAGGAGGGGACCTATAAATAGCAGTCAGAGCTCCAAGCCACGGGTGTGGCGACATCAAACCCCGCTGTTCTCCTGGATGCCGTCCTGCGCCTCCGCTCTGGGGCCCTGGCATCGCTGTCCCCAGAGGCTTCCAGAGAAATTAAGCTGCTAGTTACAGCAGAGATTTATCACTTTAGGACTAGGGACCTAAATCTTGGGAAACCAAGAAACAAATCTACTCAGTCATGCCAGGATCTCCAACATCACATACCACCGGCATTTCCGCCTAAGCATTGGGCCCCCGGGGGTGGGGGGTGGGGGAGGTCCCCAGCCAGCGGCCCTGCACAGCAGCCCCATTTTGTGCCTGTTGGAATCTCCCTTAGTCCTAGTAGGTCTCTCCTCGGCCATTTACAGGTCCACCCGCATTTTTTATGGCATGAATACAAAGCCATGCTCTCCAGCCCAGCAGGGAGCTGGGGCAATGTTTCTGGCTTGGTTTCCCCTTCTCTGGATGACACCCGACCATTCTGGATGGATTCATAAAACTGGCCTGATGTCTCTGAGGAACATTCTAATATAATAAGAATTCCATCTGATTTTTTTCCCCCCACTTACAAAGCACTTGTGCCCTGTTCAGTCATTGGGGTGATTTTTGAACCCTTTGATAGATGGGAAGACTGAGACCAGAGCGGTAAAGAAGCTTATGAGTTAACAAAAGAGCCCAAATCGGAGGCCGGGTGATGCGGCTACACGCTGTCCTTCCCACTTGGCCAACTGCCACTTTCTTCCTTTAAAGCCATTCTCTTAAATGCTGGCAGGCTACTTCCCCACGGGCGTCTGCTCCTGCTGCCGAGGGCCACACACCCTACCCAGCAACCCTTTACTAGGTTTTCCCTAAGTTTATTTTGTGTGTGGAACACAGACAATGTTAAGCTCAGTGTGCTTCCTTATCACAGGATTTCCCAGTACATTAATATGCCAGTGTGTACTTTAATTCCAAGAGGGGGCTTTTCAGTAGGCTGTAGTTCTCCAATTCAGACAGAATAACTTCCTAAAAAACAAGAACATCCCAGCACTACACACTGAGAAGAATGTTTACGAGGCCTGCATGTGTCACGAAAACAGTAAACCGTTCCATAAGAGCGAAGCGTGCAACACAAACCTTGGCTGTGGGCCACCTACCTTGGGAACACTTAGGAAGCTGAGTTTTTAAGAGAGATAAAGTTTTTACTGGAGGGTAGTACAAAAAAAAATAAGGAGGACATACCAGTTGGGAGTGATGGGAGGGGAGCGAGAAGGCAGGCTCTTGGTTTCTAAGTGCTCCACTGATAAAGATCTCCGCATGACTGGGTTCCACACCATCCCTCCTATCACCTTTTTGCAATACTGGTTATTTACAGACCTGAAAAACCAGAAGTCAGGTTCACTTTCTACGCAGACAGACATGTTCAACAAGAAATTACACCATAAAACAAACAGTCGATCCACACTCCCTTCCTGGCGGAGGGCTGGTTAGCTCCTGGATGACAGACACCAGCCAAGGTTACAAGGCATGGAGGTACGAGGTCCAAAGTAGTTCCCTTCTGCCCTTTCCTTGTTGTTTCTCTGCTTCTGGTGAAAGCGTTTTCTTGGGCCCTACTATTGTGAACGACAAACTGGCGCTCAGAAGAGAACCAAACCTTACCAGGAGATGAGGCATTTTCAGCATAACACAAAAACAGTTCAAATAACTTCAAGGAATTTTCAGGTCACTCACAATGGCATGAACACAAACATTAACCATCCTTCCAGGAAGGTGCTTTTTGTCATCTGAGCTGGCAAAAGCCATTAGCTATAAATCACAGAGAACTCTGTGAAAGAACACCCGAGAATATGCTCCGGTGGTGGCGTTCCATGCCCCGTGCGATATGAACAGGCCTCCCCGGAGCTAACCTCCATGCTCTACTTATACCTAGAGAATCTAAATCTTAGTCATCTAGGGGTGCCTGGGCGGCTCAGTGGGTTAAGCCTCTGCTTTCAGCTCAGGTCATGATCCCAGGGTCCTGGGATCGAGCCCCACATCGGGCTCTCTGCTGGGCAGGGAGCCTGCTTCCCTTCCTCTGTCTGCCTGCCTCTGCCTACTTGTGATCTCTGTCTGTCAAATAAATAAATAAAATCTTTAAAAAAAAAAATCTTAGTCATCTAGACCCCCAAGGAATGAATGCTTTGAAAGGATAGGGTTTGAAGTCACCTTAAAGGAAACTCAGTTCTGTCATTCCTACAGTTTATTTTTTAAGAGATTTTATCTGTTTATTTGACACAAAGAGAGAGAGAGACACACCAAGGGACAGAATACAAGCAGGGGGAGTAGCAGAGGGAGAAGCAGGCTTCCCGCCGAGAAGAGAGCCCGATTCGGGGCTCGATCTCCGGACCCTGGGATCATGACTTGAGCCGAAGGCAGATGCCCAGCGACCGAGCTACCCATGTGCCCCATGCCATTCCTACATTTTAAACAATGTTTTAATGTCTTATCAAAACATTCCAGGGACGCCTGGGTGGCTCATTTGGTTGAGTGGCTGCCTTCGGCTCAGGTCATGATCCCAGCGTCCTGGGATCGAGTCCCATATCGGGCTTCTTGCTCGGCAGGGAGCCTGCTTCTCCCTCTGCCTCTGCCTGCCACTCTGTCTGCCTGTGCTTGCGCTCTCTCTCTCTCTGACAAATAAATAAAATCTTAAAAAAAAAAACAAAAAACATTCCATGCATTTCCTTGCAGCCTAAAACCAACAAGCCAAACAAACAAAAAGAGTGGGACAAAAAACCCAGAAGAACATGAAACTCTCCCAAGAATATCAAGGTATTCAATTACAGTAAGAAATATCACTGTCACCCTGATCAAAACGTTCATAGCAGCACCACAGAGAATCTACATCAGAAAGCAAATCAGCATTGACTGAGAACACTGCCTCAGAACAAGGGGAGAAAGAGGATTTAAAAGTTTAATGTCATAGTTCCCCAAGGTATGTGTCATGGGTTATTAATAGATACTCTTTAGGGGGAAAAAAGTGTTTCATTGTCCCTTATGCTTGCAAAATACTGAATAAGTTCCTTTTATGTGGAACCTCTATCAGGAGGCCCCACATATAAATATGTAGGTGTAGCTCTAGGGTTGGGCAAATCATGGAAGTGAACCTTGATTTTCTCATCTATAAAATGGACACAGTGAGGGCTAAAATCTGCAATACAATGGTATTGGTCTTCGTAGTAAAGAACTGCTGACCCGTGTCCCCAAATCACTGACCCCCAGTGGATTAAATTAGATTAAAAATGGCTCAAGTTCCTGGACTCCTGAATGTGGGCTGGCCTGCGACGGCTCTGACTGTGAGGAGCTGTGTCAGTTCTGGGCTTGGCCTTGAAGATGACTGGGTGCTTCTGCCCTCGGAGCCCTGAACTTCTGCATAAGACATCAACTACCCTGCTGGAGAGCACACATGGAGAGGCCCTGAGAACAGAGTGAAGTAAGGGGTCCAGGGGGGTCCAGACTTCCAATCATTCCACCAGGCATGGGAGCACAGTCTTCTTGGATCTGCAGCCCAGCCCGGCCACCAGCTGCTTATCGCTGAGAAACCCCAGTCTATACTGCATGGAGCAGGGGAGGTGGCTAGCCAAGCTCCTCCCAAATTCTCGGTCCACAAAATCTCAAGACAGAACATAAAAATGGTTGTTTTTGTTGTTTTTTAAAGATTTTATTTATTTGAGAGACACAGAGAGAGAGAGGACGCACACATGGGGGAGAAGCAGAGGGAGAAGGACAAGCAGACTCCACGCTGAGTATGGAGCCCCACGTGGGACTAACAGACTGAGCCACCCAGGCACCCCAAGATGGTTGGTTGTTTTACTGTACCAAAATAGGGGTTGTTTATTCTCTCACAGGACTTGCTCACCTCACCCCCAACTCTGTGTTGGCTGCATTTGACAGAAATGAGGAAATTCACACAGTAAATTCAAATTAAAAGCGACACAGGCAGGATCTGAACACGGTCTTCTCAGCAAAGTCCAGGCTTTCAACTGCTCCCTATCCAGTCCTGTCAGCTGGCCCAAAGGCTTAAGGTCCAACTAAAGTGAACAGCAAATTCCCATAAAGCTGAGTCTGTGACATGTTCAGTAAGAGCCACTGAATGTATAAAGTACTAGATAATATTATAGGAGCTGGAAACTTTGAAAATATATTTGGTCTTGGTTCATCAGAAGCTGAGAGAGAACACTTAGCGCACAAATACTATCACTGATACTAACAGAAATTCACTGCTTACTGGATCTATTAAAAAGCTACCTAATGATTATCAATGTAATAGGAATGCCACTAGGATAGTCTGATACAGTCCCACATATCAGACAATGGCTTAGACAGGGGCCCTGTTTCCTTAGTAACAGCCACATCAACAACAAAATCATGAAAACAATTTTTTCAAGCCAACCAACAGTTTACAGTCGCTTGATCATTTCTGCTAGATCTTATACTTAGAGGGCAGTCTTAGAATAAATACACAAAAATATAAACTGCAGGATTAGTTCAGGAAATACACTCTAAAGTTAAAATTTTAGAAGAGGAATTTCTTCCACTGCACTACTCATTAAATATTCTGATTATCATTCCTGTAGACATCAGTACACACAGGATTTAAATGTAATTTAAATATAATTAAGTATGTGCACGGTACAAAGTAAACACTCAACTGCCAGTTTTCGTGATTATTGTTATTTTGTGATTGTGATAGGTAGTATATCCCAACGTCACTTGACTCTGGGAAGCCTTATTTCTGCTCATTCATTATTTGGGAGCACTGTATGGAATTAACATTCTGTGGGAGAGGCTGTTCTTAGGAGCACGACGATCCTCAGAGTCACGGACACGGGCTTCCCTTATTTCGACACGCTGTGGACTAGTTGTAATTCAGGCTGCTTGGATGCTCCCAGGGCAGCCGAGCTGCAGAGGCAGAAAGGAGGGATGGGAACACGAGCGGCAGCTGAGTGTGCATGGAAGGAGACGCTGCTACCCCTGGAGACACTTGAAACTACACAGCTCCCCTTGGAAAGCTGTCATCCCCTTCCCCTGAGGATGTCCCATGCCTGGCGGTGACGGGGACATATTCACATCTCAGTCTACCGTGGATACCGTCCCTTAAGAATACTCACTTTTTGGGGTTCCTAGAGCCCATAGTCCAGTACTGAGCCAGAACATTCTTTTCCTGAGGTAGTAGCTTCTTTGCCTGAAAGAATGTATGATGCTCGACACAGGATTTCCACAGGTTTTTGCAAGATCGGTAATTTAACATGTTGAAGGCCACGATATGTTCCCTGGATTCAGTCTGGGAGGAAAAACACAGTAGAGGTTTCACCTGCACAGACGAAGGATCAAAGGCTCACAGGGATTCTAAGCCCACATCAGTGGTCGTCAGCTAAGATGCAACAGACAGCGGAAAACCAGCTTCGAAACGCCTGAGGCCACAAACCAGTATGACAGGAACAGTCAGGAACAGACTCTGTTAGCCAGCTTATTAATGTGGTAAAGATGACTTTACTCCTTTTTTTTTTTTTTCCTTAAGAGAGAGAGACAGCAAGAGAGGGAACACAAGCAGGGGAGTGGGAGAGGGAGAAGCAGGCTTCCCCTTGAGCAGGGAGCCCGAGGCAGGGCTCAAACCCAGGAGCCGAAGGCAGACACCTAAGGACTGAGCCACCCAGGCGTCCCCTAACTCTACTCTTTACCATCACTTGTGATCCTTTGTGAAGACTCTGATTTCAAATGTACTTACATTCCTGGGTTGGATATATTTGGAACAACCAGAAAAAGGGTGATATACTTCTTTCAAAAATTAGCTCTGGAAAGATCTCTCCTAAAGAAATACTCTTCCATTTACCTGAAACTTGGGATGTTATAAGCCTCTGGATTTCTCCATTTGTCCCCCAAGCACGGAGTTAAATCAAGTGCTCACCTATCATCACTTTAATTGTTTCCTTGACCTTCATCCTACTTAAGTTTTCCGTTTTCATGCTAAATTACCATCTCGTACATTTTGGAGCCACCTTCAGTCTTGCAATGGAGGGGGTCAGGAGACCCAGATTCTAGTCCTAGTTTGCTCTGAGCTTTACTGTCCTCATTTCCATGTGTCCTTTCTTGTCCCCATTCCATGATAGGTGAAGCCATTTTAAGAATATATTATCTCTGAAACCCTGGGAAATGAACATAAGGACAGCGAGTGAAAAGTACAGAGCACAACAGGTCAGAGTGTGGGGTCGTGGAAAGAGCAGGTGTCTCCGATTAGAATTCTAGCTCCTCCCTGGTAGCTGTGGGAGCCTCAGCTTCTATACCTTCAAGTTCCCTCCTTCAACCACAGTCATCTGGAGAGCGGTGGTCTCCTCTTAGAAGGTCTCCACATGCAAAGGTTACTGTGCATTTTATTTATTTTTTAGAAGATTTTATTTATTTTTGAGAGAGAGAGAGAGAGAGAGCGAGCACAGAGCCTGCCACAGAGCTTGATCCCAGGACCCGGAGATCGTGGCCCAAGCAGATATCAGACACTCAGCGGAATGAGCCACCCACGTCCCCTTACTGTGCACTTGAAATCCATTAAGGGAAGAACCTCATCTTGCTGACATTTTTTTTGCCACCCCGCATGGGCTCATGCCAAGTGTTCTGACCAGTGCTCTTTTACTTAATCTTCCAGATTCCCCGAGACTACTGCATTGCTGGAACAAGGTCGCTTGGGCTAGGGGACGTTAAGGAACCTGCCCAGCTGGTCAGTGGAGGTGGAGCATTGAAGATCCAAACCCATCGTCACGGACTCCCAAGCAAGTTACATCTCCAACCTGATAAGCCACGAATTCTTGAGGGAACTCAGGACTCTGGCTTCCATTTTCTGCACAGCACACCCCTAGCTCTTTCTCCCCAGTCACCCACACAGCCAGCTGCCTTCCCCTGCCGCAGAACTAACGGCTAAAGTGGCTACAAACGCAAGAAACAAAGCAAGCGCAGACATCACTCACCTGTTTTTGTCGCTGATGTATAAAGAACTTTTTCCTTTTGAAAGAAATTTTTAGAATGTTCACCCTGCAAGAAATAAAGCATACAGAATGCACTGAGGGAGAGCCGGGCAGCAGCTGACATCTCTCGATGTGTGTCTTCTGTTCTGTGATCACGAGGAGTGTGGGGTCGCAGCTTCCCGAGTTTACCTCGGGTAGGAATGACAACAGCCTGTCGCCTCAGCCAGATGCCAAGGAGCTGACTGAAGCTGAGTCTCACACAGGGGCCGCTGGATTATGATGTAACTTTTAAATAACAAGAACCACGGGACCATGTGCTCTCTCTGCGGTCAGCTGCTTTGGTGAGGCCACAGCTCTGCCTGGGCTGGTGTGTACCCGCAGAGGACAGCTGAGGGCAGTGCGGAGCAGAAGGAGGACGGACAGCAGCCAGACAGACTTGGGTCCACATCCCAGCTCTGGTACTTACTGGCCGTGTGTCAAGCAGCATCTCCATTGTTTGCATAAGAACACGATGATAGCCCCAATGGACAGCATTTTTATATGCCAGGTCCCCTACTAAAAGCTTTGCTAGCAGTCCCTCAACTAGGCCTTCCAACAGTCCTGAAATGTAGGACTACACCCAGTTTTCAGATGGCAAAACTGAGGCTCAGTGACCTCTCCTAAGTGCTCAAGATCATCCAACTAGGAATGCGTGGATCTGAGCCTGGGCCCTCAAGTCCCTCACTACAAAGGCCTTGGAAAGCACTGCCTTTTCCAGAGTGGCCTTGTGAGGATTCAAGTCTGAACACTTGGTGAAAGTCCAACTAATAACTAAGGAACCACACTGACAATACAGTTTCTGCACAGAGGAAGTCCTTGGACTTCTGGCCAGTGCACCGCCCAGGACGCCTTCACTCCAAAACCTGCCTTGCCCCGTTTTATCCATGTTTCCACACAGTGTCCCAAACCACACAGTGATTAGGGGAAGGGGATGCCGGGGAAAACCCAGCTTACTTTGTCCAAGTACTGAATCCGGGTCAACCCCCCAGGTCGGAGGGAAAAACCTAGGGGGTAAAGTCTCCATCCTGCCTTCAGAAATAAAAATTTAAAGTTAGAGACAACATTTCTTTTGTTCAGCATATTTTTAAGGCATGATTCAGAAAATAATTAGAAGCGGTTCGCACTTACCAAGGATAGAAACTTGTGCAAATGTATTTTCGGTACACGGCGATGCCCGCAGAAGCAATCCCAATCATTAGCTCTAAATTGTGCAGATCCTGGAAGAGGGAAGAGCTCAGATTCACGGCGTGTCGCAGTCATGCTGATGCCCTCTGATCAGTCAAGCACCCATGCTTTTATAAACAGCAGTATGTATATGCTCCAAAGGGAAAATCTTATGGAAAACAGGCACGGGACACTTCAGATCCAAGTACTCAGCATCAAACTCATCTAAAGTGAACACACGCCCCCTGAGAGCAACAGCTGGGTCCCGCCGGCTCAGAGAGTTACCAGGCAGGCCCACTCATCACCACTCATCATGCCACAGAATCCTGCCGTGAGCATCCAATAATCATACGTTTGCAACATTTAGATGCTATGCTAGCATCAGGAAGGCCTCGCCCTCTGCACAGCTTTCCGCCAATCTCCACTCCCATCACTGGAAAGGTGTTAGCTATCTGTTGTCAGGAAGCATAGGACTGCTGACTTGAAACCCAATGAACAAAGAAATATTGCCTGTAAATCCAATACACTCAACCTTCTATAAGAGCCTGTGTGCTACACGTTGCGATAGACAATGAAAATACAGAAGACACAGTGACCATAATGTGCTCAAATTCCTTTCAGAACAAGGTGAGTACGCTAAATTTAAAAATAAAACGGTTCCTTCCCCTGAGTCATCTATATCCCAACATACCCAATCAGATACTTATAATTATATTAAAAAAAAAAGGAGGGGGGCACAGTCTGACTTAGTTATCACTGAGGGGGGAACGTTAGGCTTGCTGCTTACTGAGTCATTTTGGGCTCCTGAGTCTCATTTTTTTCCTTGTACAATAAGGATTATCAAAGCCACCTCTCCAGGGGATTTTTAGGGCTGAAATTACAGAACACATGGCAGGTGTAATAAACTTTCATTCCCTTTTGCCTCCCAAGATGCGGTGGGACAAGTCACTTGTGAAGAGTGATGCAAACACAGGGAATCAGAGAAACCAGCCCCCCCCAAGAAAACCAGTGCTGATATAGGCGAAAGTCCAGAGAACATTCACTACCAGGCACCCAACTGAAGTCACATGCAGCTCATCTCGGGACAGTCCCTGTTCGCTAAGTTCCCACGCTGTCCCCACATTCCCCAGCTGTAGAAGGCACAGCCATGTAGTTAGTCTTGGTCAGTGTTCTAGAAGGGATGGGTCTCTTCCGGGATGAACCATTTAAGAGGTGCTGTGCAATTCTCCAGCTTCCTCTTCCCGTGTCACAAGCATGAGGCCACACGTGGAGCTGGGGAAGCCACAGGACCGAAGCAGCCTGGCGGCTGAGTCGATATAAGGAGGAAGGCTAACCTGGAGGGTCTCTGGGACCCACAGCCGCTTTTGAACTACTGCAGAATGAACCTTATGGTATCAGGTTATTGATATTTAGGGGTTTTCAGAAGATCCAGCATAGCCAAAGGCAACCCAGCTCCCTCTGATCCCCTGGAAGGTGTCAGCCAGGCAGGTAATCATCTGGCCTGAGGTGTCTCATGGGACACAGGTGGTGGGGAGAGCACAGATCAACTCAGACACATAGAAAGCCCACTTCACCACTGCAGAAAGTTCTCCACAACATTCTATGACAAGTTATTATTTGCAAATGTAATAAAAATTAACTGTCAAGTCCCAAAGTTGATCCCATATATTTTTCCCACTTTGTTACTTAGGTCATAACTTGCCTTTCACACAGTAACAGGATTGAAGGGACACAAAAGAGGTGAAAGTGTGTCTATGAATTGCAAAATTATTCTACAGATGTAAAGTCTGGTCATTTACTCAACTCCCCTGAGCCTCCGTTTTCTCACTGTCAAATGGGATGATTAGCATACCGACTTCACGAAGTTGCTATTATCTTTAAATGAGAACTTGGGGTCTCGTGAAAAGCATCTCGAGCAATGACTAGTACCTATTAGGTGTTCAACCAATATTTGCTTTCTTTTGGATATGATGGGGGCCAATTACTGGTAAAATATAAAGGTCAGATGCCAATTGGACAGTGTCGGGGTCATGCACGGAAGCTGTTACTTCTGTGCTGTGTGACCTTTGAGACATCCTTGAGTATCAGTTTCTCCATCTGTAAAATGGGGGTAATGATAACACTCACCTCATGGCATTACTATGGGAAATAAGCAAGCCACAGTGTCTGGCAGATAGAAAGTGCTCAGTAGATAATGGTATTAGTCAGTTTTATTTAAAAGGTCACAATCAATTTAAAATATTTATTGGTTTACATGATCATACAGCTATGATTTTTAAAAGCTGTCATATTTGAGCAGTTAGTGATATTTTGAGCAGCACTGAGATGGAACAGTAAAAACCTTGGCTCACTAAAGTATCACCTGGAAAATGGACATACACACTTTTTGCTTCTTTAACCATAACATGAAATCATCTTACAAAAACTACTCACTTATAATCCCCATGACCCCCCATCCCATGGAAACATGAAACATGAAAAAAGCAACTGGATAAATAACCAACCAAACTCAACATTACTTTATAAACTTTCCGAATATTGCTGAAAAAGGAAAAAGGTCTTTTTTGTTTTTTTGTTGTTTTTTTTTAAATACTGGAAAAGGCCGTTTCAAGAAGTTTTCAAGCTTCTGGAAGTTACTTTTTGAACCAGACCGGGTCAAGAGTACCTACCCTACCACTGTGCAGCTCCACTCCATAGAAGTCGAGGGTCCGTGCTATGTTGATAAAGCAAGATTCAGCCTCTGACTGCTTTAGCCCACTACAGGAGAGGAGAGAAGACGCAGAGTTTGACAATCAGTAGAGTACAGAACTCCAGTTTTTAAAATAAAAATCCCCTCCAAGTTGGTAACATTGCTGTCAGATCATTAAACGCCTTATGTTATTAATCTTAAACAGTCTGACCCTAAAGCAGGTCTTTTTCTCGTCCATTGAAGGGGACTTCATCTAGCCTTCATCAGTCCTTTTCTAAGTAGCTCTTACTCAGTAGGCTCTTAGTCCTCAGATACAGAAGACAGCCACCTTTTTAAAAAAATTTTTTTTATTATTTATTTATTTATTTTTTAATTTTTTTTTTAGACAGCCACTTTTTAAATCTCCCACCTTCCTTGTTCCAAGTTGCTCACTTGACAGGCGCTCTTCAGGTCTTGCCACTTTATCTATTCTTCAAGCAGCCTCCAATTCTCAAATGTCACTGTCCTATTTTAGGATGCTGGCTTCTGCCTGGGAAACAATTCTGGGAGGGAGGATTGGCAGTGCCTTTTTAGAAGGGACACTGGTTGCTTGGCCTTTGTTTTTCCAGCCTTCCCAAGAATGGCAGGGCCCTGGAGACCTGGCCTTCCGGTCGGGAGGGCCCTTATCCGACCTGGCCTGAACGGATGCCACTGTAACTTTGAAAAAAAATGAGGCAAAGGACGAGGGGGCCAGAAGGGGGCACGACTGCTGGAGTGCAGGCTTGGCCCGAGGCAGCCGACAAAGACTGGTGCTCCCTTCTGGAATGAAGGCCGTTTCGTGACCTGAGATCAGAAAGGATGTGGGATTCACACAGCCTGGTGGCATTCACCCACCTGCCTGCCTGTTCCGTGGGCCCTGAAGGAGCCTCCTGTTTTATTAAGTGCAGTCAACTGTTCAAAGGTGTGCCTGGTGGGTCAATTTGTGGGGCAGTCAGGTTTAAAAAGGGCATTCCCCCTAGGAATTAACGGATTTCAACAACATCCTAAAAAAAGAACGCTGTAAATCCCCTAAACTCTTACTGGGTTTTGCACTTTACAGAAATGCTAGTTATGCCAAATATATCTGCTAGCGTAACAGCGCAAAGGTTCACAACCCCCCCCCCCCCCGACAGCTTAAAAGAGGTCTCATGAACAAACAGAAGAGAACACATCAAACCTACGGGAACACGAGGTCTGAAATGCCCAACCGGGGATCCCAAAGGAGGCCACCCCACCCTCCTCTCACCTGTGCTGCTCATGGAGGGATTCCACCTTCGTTAAAAAGTCATCGTTCTGATCTGGGATAAACTGACTATCGGAAAGATAGCCCGGATGATGGATGGAAGAATTATAGTCTCCAAAATGAGCTATGAAGACAGAATAAGGAGGAAATCGCCTTTTCAGTTTGGTCTGTATTCACAAGCATTGACAGCATCACAAGAAAGGCTCTGGAAGCATTCTTCTGAGAGGTTCTACCACCATGTGCCATAGAGCTTCTCGTTTGCTCCAGGTTCCACATTTTTTAAAAAAGATTTTGTTTATTTATTTGACAGACAGAGATCACAAGTAGGCAGAGAGGCAGGCAGAGAAAGAGGAGGAAGGGAAGCAGGCTTCCTGCTGAGCAGAGAGCCCGATGCAGAGCTCGATCCCAGGACCCTGGGATCATGACCTGAGCCGAAAGCAGAGGCTTTAACCCACTGAGCCACCCAGGCGCCCCCAGATTCCACATTTTTAACGGAACCCTAGATGGGCTCGGTACCAGCGCGCGTGCTTCCGCTAAGCGTTCTCTCCCTGAGGCCAGACCTTCCAGCAGTGTAAGCTAGGTCCTGTTCTAAACCCACAGACTGGTGAGCGTAGCAGTTTGTACCCTAGCCTGCATACTTACACAGAAGGGAGACCACTCAAAAATACCAAGCCCTCCACCAGACACTGTGCAGACGGACTCTCTAATACCCCAGGGTGATGACAACACTGGACCAACCTGCCCTAGAACAATGGGTGTGGGCAGAAGAGAGGGCATGCTGACCTGACTACTCCCTGCACCCTGACCAGCTCCCTGGAATTTGGAAAAGTGTGGAAGAAATGGAACCAGGACATGTTGGGAAGCACAGTGGGAGGGTGGGGGATGGCAGGAGGGATGGGAGTGGGTGGGGCTGCTGGGTCTGGGCCTCAGCAAGGCTGAAGGCAGAGCTCTTGGGAAGAAGGAAACCTTCTTAGGGGAGTCAGGGAAACACAGGGAACCTGCAACATCAAAGGGAAGAGGAAGGGGGCCTTCTAGAGGGATTATCAGATGCATCCGTGGTCCAAACACCACCTCTCTCTCAAGATCCTTAACTGCCATTCTACAACCGTGACTCGCTGATGTTTATGGTGCCATTAGTATTCCTGAGAGTGGTTCAGTAGCCAACCCGTACAAGCGTACATGGCTGCCCTGAGGATTCAAACCACCTGGGTGTCTGGACTGTTGAGACTGGGAAAAAGACCCCAGGTGGAACAGCCAAGGACCTGGCTATGGGACCCAAGGACACTTGCTTCCCTTCTCCAATATTCAGGTTTTCCAGCTTTATAAAAATATAAGAAAAACAAGTTCTAGTTCTAATGGGCAAATCATCTAATATTTCATTTTCTTAATGAAACACTTTCATCTTTTTCTTACAAATATTAACCTTGGTCTTTCCAAAGGTTTCAATGAATTCTTCCTACAGCACCCAGCCAACACAGATTTCTAAATCACACAGCTCCTTCTGTGCCACAAGGATGGGGACTGAGAGAAGCTGCAGTGATGCTTCATGGCCAATCTCAGAAGGGAAGGAGAGGAGCTGGGGAGCTGCCCAGGTGGATTTCATTACAAAGATGAGAGGAGAGACATAAGCATGTCTTTCTTTACATCTGTGTGGCCCTGCTCCCCCTCAGTTGCCATCACACGTTAACAGGTGCCCTATGAGATCCACACTGTAATGAGGGGCTGTTTCCTCCTTACACTCTTCCCCGGGCAGGTGGGAGTGAGGCAGATTCATCTGCGGGGCCTGGCACCTATGCATGGCACACAGCAGGCGCTCAGAGAGGCAGTGCTTGGAACTAACCCAAACAAAGGCTACTACAAAGTTCAGTTTTGGAAGGGAAGGAGGGCAGAAAGCCAAATGATCTATGCAGGCAGACTCAGTCAAGGGGAGCCCACAGGCTGTAAGGCCAGCCAAATGCAGCTAAGCTATGGACAGAAACATCAAGGCTGGACTTTGGAAGCACAAGCGTGGCTTACAGGTGCGTCTGTAAGTGGTGAAGTGTGTATGTGTGTTTATAGGAAATAATTTGGAGGCCCTGACATAGCCCCTAAAGAAGACAGCTTGAGAAAGCCTTAAAATTACCTTGTGTAAATTCATTCTAAAAGGGAAGATACATACAAACAGATAAAGGAAAGAAACTGGTTGAGAGAAGGAACTTATTTCACTTCACAAAAGCCACTCTCAGCAGTCAAGACCAGAACGCAGGTGATCCCTGCCCCAGCTAATGCTCTCACCATCTCCACCAGCCTGCCTGCCAGGTCCGAGCTGGTGCTGGCCAGCCATCTGCTGAGGACAGTGGTCATGTCCACAGAAGGCAGCCAGATTCTGCAAGAGACTTTCCTTTGCCTCCCAGAAGAGTCCTACTGAATTTTACTCGGTTGGTTTCATTAGCTCATAGAGATTCTCTTGGATCTTGAGTGGGTCATCCATATTAGCTGACAAGTTCCAACCCCTGGGCCCTTCTGCGAACATGAATAGTAAGGCTGTCTTCAGTCAAGTCACTGAAAAACATTTGAATGAAGGAACCTCCCGGTAGGGTGGTTTTCCCTAGAAACAGTAGTCCGGGGCTCTGCGCAAAGTGCTATGCTTACCACTAGAGGGAAACAGAGTCAAACAGTCATCTGCAAACACTCAGAGCGCCCGGGGAGGGTCCCATGATGGTTTCAAAGCCATGGACCCATTAGATGCTCATGACCACCCAGTGACAGACATTCATCCCAGTGCATTCATCCCCATGAAATAGTTAAGGGAAGGGAGACTCAAAGAAGGGACCTGCCCACTCTGCTCAGCTGGTAACTTGGAGCCTACACTCTGACCACACAGTCCATACTCTTCCTCTACTTACTATACCACATACCCTAACCTCCAGAGTAATAGATTTTCCTATTTGTGGAGAAGCAACACATGCAAAAGCTAATTATAGCAAGAAGAAAAGGAAATGAATGTTTATGTGGGAAATACATTGTCTTAAGTTCCATGCATTCTTCTGGCTAATGTTTTATACTGTGCAGGAAAGAGAGAGTATATTCTAGGCACTCAAATGTGCAGCATTTCAAGCCGCTCAAGTGTTCTGTTCCGCAAGTCCCTTACATAAGTCCCTTGCATGTTATTTATTCATCTCCCACTTGACCTTGGAGGTTTTTCTCAACGGTCACGACTAAGAAGCTTTTCTGGATTCACTCGCTTCTCCCCCACGCACATGGAGGGCACCCCTTGTGCCCGCTCTCACTGTCAGCATCGGCTGGCCCACCCGTGCCTCCCCACCAGGCAGGAGACCCCTTGCCTTGCAGAGAGACCGCACTTTGTCCGCCGTTCACCCTGAGGCGGGTGCAGAACCTGGCTGTGACAGAGGTCAATGGACATTATGGAGGAAATAGAGATTTCTAAAAATTTCATTCTTCGAGCCTCATCAATACTCGAGGCCACCGGCAACCTACAGTCTTTTCAGGTTATGTGCCTACATTTCTTTCTATCTAGTAAGAGGCTGCGCTCTTGGTTTGCTCCTATCTCCCTCAGCCACACGGTGGGGACAATCTGGTGAGATGTAACAGATACAATTCAGAAATCCCGCAGTATCCTCTCCAAGAATTCACCTTACAGGAACGCGAGCACAGAAGTATGGGGGAAAGTATGTAGGTACTTCCTGAGAGCAGAGGAAACAAAGGGCTTATACTTAAAAATGCTTGCCTGACAACCCATCTTTTTATGAGCATGCCAGTGAGGCCAAGGCTCCCATGGACACTAGTCTGTGATTTTTGGGTGCTCGTAAATTCTTTTAGCC
>RCUC01116664.1:0-15898 GCA_003697995.1 Taxidea taxus jeffersonii
GGGGGGGGGACCCTGCATGAGGCCGGGATTGGGATCCAAGCCCCTGGTACCTTCTCCATTGTCCCATCGTTCTTCGCTAGGAAAACTCAAACCTGGGGATAAAATTATCAAGAATTTCGAGCTGCTGTCTCCTGTCTGAGAGCGGGACCCGGGGCGCCTGCCCTGGTCACATGGCCGGGAAGATGGCCCTGCTCAGGCATGTCTGTCTGCAGGCGACAGGCCGTCTCGCTGTGGGCCCTGGCCGTGGCCCAGCTCCCTGCCTCCCCTGCAGGCCTGTGCCTTTCCCAGCCCCCCAAGTGCTCTCCAGCCGCTGCACATTTGGGTCATCTCTAGCTGCTCTTAAACTTTCCGGGTGGTTCCAGGAAGTCGCTCTAAGGGCAGATGGATGCCAGCACCTCCCCACGCCCCTGGGCACAGACAGACATGTGCCAGCTGACGGGCCCGCCCCCTTTCCCTCAGTGCCCGACACAGCCACAAAATGGGCAAGAACAGCCCACTGAGTACAAAGAGGTGCTTGTCCAGAACGGTGCTCCCACGTCATCGGCCCGGGAGCCCTGGGGGTGTTCCTCCGAGTGTGGGGTGCACAGTGCAGCTGGCCCTCCCCATGAGGAGCACCCGCCGGAGGCTTCTGTGGGCCCAGCAGGCCGGACAGCTTGTGAGCAAAGCCCCACAGGTGTTGCCCCCGTGCCCTCCCTGATGGTGACCCCGAGTGGAGAGCAGAGTGTTGTGACGGTCCCCGAGGCCGTGCGGTACCTGGATCAGGCTGTGTTCTTTCTGGGCCACGCGATAAGCCTCCTGTGGGAAGCCTGCTGTGGCCTTATTCACGTGGGCGTCCTGGGCTCCTGTCCCCGACTCACTCCCGCAGATGCAGCCGCAGAAGCTGCCGCCCCTGGGAACCCAAACTCTTGCTCGAGGCAGACTCAAGGCCTCCCAGACATTTCCAGAAGCCGCAGCTCTGCCCCAGCTGCCACGTGTTGAGTCTCCTGTGCGCCAATGTGGTGCCCCTGCCACGAGGCTGCTGTGCTCCAGCCCCCTTTAGAGGAGGGGCGGGTGGGGTCTGAAGGTAGTCAGCCAGGCCACACGGCGGGGAAGCGGCAGCCGGGATGCACAGAAGGGAAGGCACCTCCAACCCTCGTCCCTCCCCCCTCCAGGAGGCTGGGTCTGCAGGGTCTCTGCATCCTGGGGCCCCAGTGCCCCGAATCCCAGCTGGCCCATCCCGGGGGAGACCCCCATAGGCATCTGACCGCTGGCCTGAGCATCCCTTCCCAGGTAAGGTGTCCGCTCATCCAGAGCCGCAAAGTGCTGAAGGACCACGGCCACACCAGTTCACCCTGAACCCCGCCAGGGCCCCTTCTTCCCACAAACCTCCCGGGGATGGGCCATAGCCCAGGCCCACGTGGCCTTCTGGACTGTGGCACGGTGCCCCGGCAAATCCAGCCAGGGCCGAGGATACCAGGCCCAACCACAACTCTGCAGACGCAGTGCCTGAGTGACCCGCAATCCGGGCGTGACCCCTCGGAGCAGGGGCTCGCGAGCACTGCTGCTGGCGTGTGTGGAGGGCAAGGTCTGCACCGCTCCAGCCACCTCGATCCTCCTGCAGCCTGGGAGGTGGCACGGATGGCTGGGTGGGGCCGGGCACGAGATGCCAGGGGCTGCGTGGGGGTCTGCTGGCCTCTGCTCTGATGTGGCTGCCGGCAGCCCCTCCCCCGGTGCCGTACAGGAGGCCTGAGCCTAGGCCAGGGCTGGCCGGGAGGCCCCCTGAGCCGGATTCTGGCACGCAGGAGACCCCGGGTATGAGCCGGCAAGCATCCTCAGAGCCTGGGGTGCCTGTGCTTGGACGAGGCAAGCCTGGTTGTCGCTAATTTATTGCAAATTGTTTGGGAAAGCCAGTTTAATTAAAATCTAAATGAGCCTCCCAGGAGAGCCTGCTCCCCTGGCCCCAGCCGTGTTAATGAGGAGAGACAGGCGGTTCAGGATGGAGCAGCTTTCATGTTTTTGTCATCCCACGGCCCCTGAGATAATACAATTTATTCATGGAATTCACACTCCAGTGGTGTAAATGAGTGGCGGGTTGGGGTGCAGAGAGAATCTCCCAGAATCCCAAACCGAAACCGGCTGTGACTCTGACGCAGCCCTTCTGACCATAAATCAGAGCGTGGGGGCGTAGCTGGGGGGCAGGGGCCACCCCGGGCGGCTGGTCAGGGCGCGGCTGCTTCCTGGACATACAAAATAACGACCGAGGAAGCATTCCTCGCTGTTTGTTTTGGACATCGATGGGCCAGGAAGCAAGGGTCCTCTCCGTGCCCCAGGCCACGCCGGGGACAGAAGCAGACGATGGCCGCGGTGTGTCCCTTGCCGTGTGCCCTGGGCGGTCTTCGTCTCCCGACCCACTGCAGGAGGTCCTGCAGGCCCATCTCCCTCCGGGTTTCTGCATTCTAGAAGCAGAGCGGCCAGTGCCCGGCGTGAGGGCAGAACACGCTGGCTTGTTATCCCACTAGACCTACTAGTTCCTCCCCCACCTGCTGCCCACCGAGGGCTGACGTGGCCCAGGGAAGGGTTTCGTGTGCTCTGAACGTGCACATCCCCATACCTCGCGGTTAGGCTGCAAGCCAGGGGAGGGGCAGGTGGCATGGCCTCAGGACAGAGGTCAAGGGGGACTGCTCCCAGGACAGATAGCCGGACACAGGCCCTCCGCCCCTCCGCCTCTCCGCTGGTCAGCCATGGCTCCTTCACCTGGCCTGGGGGCCCCGACGTGCTCCTGCACAGAAAGCCCGAGCACAGGCCCCGCAGCGGTCACCTCGTCAGCGACGGTGCTTGTCTTTCCCCGGTTGAGGGCTCCCCCAGGCAGTGCCTGGTCCGAGGTGCCTCAGCTTCGCCCGCCCCCGCAGGAGACCTGCTGCAGAGTGGATGGACGGACGGACAGGTGCATGGGACAACTGGCCGGCTGGGTTACAAGGCTGGGGAACCTCGACAAACCCGAGGAGCTCGGCCACCCTGTTTCCCCTCCAGCCCCAGGCGATTTAAAAGCTGCAGCTGCGGAGGAGGGGAAACCAGGGAACTCCCTCTTCCCGGGGCTCCTCAGACGGCGCTGGAGCGAGATGTCATTGCTGAGCGCGGCGGAGCGCTGCCTCTCCATCACCGCCCGCGTGGCCCCAGACCCCGGCCCCGCCGCAGCCACTCCCCTGCCGGGCCCCACGCACCCGCTGCTCCTGTCACCGTCCCGTGGCTGCGGCCACACACACCTCGCTGCCTTCGTGGGGCCCCCGGCAGTGTCTCGGTAAGTAATTGGGCCAAACCACGTGTGCGGAAGTCCACGCGCCTCTCGCAGAGGGAAGCGGATCTACGCGGTTCCAGCCATCTTTGTCCCGAGACGCCGTAACACAGGGACGTCAGTGAGGACAAGGTCTGGCCCCCCGGGCTGCAAGGGGCGGGGCGGGGCTCCCCATCCCGGGACGCCAGGCAGGCACCTGCTTCCCGATTTCCTTCCTCACCTGGAACACGGGACGCTGCGGGTCTGCCCCGGCCACCCGGGGAAGAGCGGGCACGCCAAGCCCGCAGCTGGCTTCGCCTCCCGCTGGAGCCAGGGCCTGATCTCAGGACCCGTTGGCCCTACAGCGGCCTCCTGGCACCCTGGCGTGGCCCGAGAGCCAGGGCAACACCGGCCTGCATGCGCCCGAGTTTGTCCAGGCAGAAGGCCCAGGGAGTGGCCTTCCCAGATGTGACTGCAGCTTCCTGGCTTTGAACCCCAGCGACAGCCCATGAGCTGTTCTCTGTCCCTGCATCCCGGGCCACAGTGGGCCGGCACTCGCCCCAGCTGCCCAGCAGCCCCAGGAGCCGCGAGCCCGGGGGCCGGAGCGCATCGTCAGGCCTTGATTGACATTCACGGCCGCGTCCAGGTGCCGTCCCCACGTTCCGTACGCTCACCAACCCTTTCTGCAAGGTTGAGCAACTTAACGGCCCGAACAAGTCAGATGACAAGACTTTAATTGCTATTTTTCTCCCTCCGTCCCTCCGGAGGGTCATCCATCGGCATTTCGAGAAGCGTCTCACAAAACGGGACGGCCGGTAATTCACCAAGTTCCGCGCGCCTCTGCTTCCCGAGGCCCTCACGAGCAGCCGCCTCCACCCCGGCAGGGTGTCGCCATCTCCAGGAGCCCCGAGGCCTGCCCGGGCGTCCACAGAGGGGGCAGAGAGAGGGACCTCCGAGGGGGACCCCAGCCCAGCAGGCAGAGGTCTCGCCCTGAGACCCCGCCTGTCTCTGACTCCAGGCAGCTCCCGGTTTCCCGACCCCGCTCCGTTTCAGTCACAGTCACGAATTCTCGCACCAGGGCTCTACCGAGCCACCGCCGTGAGCCGGGCCCGGAGACACACGTGGCCCCCTGAGGGGTGGGGGCGCGGTGGGGGCAGGGGCCCCTGGAGCCCCGAGTGTGTCCCTCCGTGGGCAGTGGGGCTCTCCGCCAACACGTGTCGCGCGGCCGGCGTGACCCATGCTGCCCGCACCTGCGGCGGCGAAGATGTGGGATGCCCATCTGTGAGAGCGTTTTTGTCGGGAAAAGGCATCAGCTCTGGTGTGGGGTTGGGAAGGGAGGCGCAACAATGGTCATAATCTGTTAGCCCAGGACCCGCCTCACCGGCAGGACAGGCCTGATGAACGGCTCCTTAAGAACTCTCGCATTCAGGAGACCAGTGGAAATCAATCTTCTTTTCTCTGCTCTCCAGCCCGCCGTGCTTCCGAGGAGCTGCCTCTGCTGCTTTCCTGGCTCATGCAGGATGTGTTCAAAGGACACTGAGGTTAGGATTTCCCTTTTAAGAGATGGCTCAGGGCGCAGGTTCTGGGGAAGAGCGGCCAGCTGACACCTCTCATTAGCTGCCTCCTGGAGGGCCTCTCTGGTCCTAAGTGGAGGAGGACAGAGGATGGATGGGGAACATGCTGGGGAGGGGGCCCCGGGACCAGGCAGGCGGGGGGGAACGCGGGGCGGGGCGCTGACTCCCAGAGGCAAAGTCGGCCTCACCTCCACGCCTCTGGCTGTGCCCTGGGTGCTGATCTTGGGGGTGGACATGTTGGTACAAAGGCAGAGACTGAATCTAGAGAGAGCCAAGGGAGCTAAGAACCTCCCCTAGTCGGCTCCCTAACCTGACCCCTCAGCCTGGCCCCCAACTCCAGCCCCTACGTGTGCGTTCGCGCTGCAGTCCGGCCGGGTGCTGGCCCTGGAGGGTCAGCGGAGAACCTGAGCGCCCACTTGTTTAAAGAGAAATGAGAAGAACCAGGCGCTGACCTCAGGGGCTCCCCGTTGAGCAAGGCCAACACACATCCATGTCTACACGTGTACACACACAGATACGTGTGCAGACGCGTGCACCAGTGTGCACACACGGACATGTTCACACCCACATGCACATACATGCCTACACGTGTGCACACACCGATACACATGTAGACTCGTGCACTCGTGTGCATACGTGGACATGTTCATACGCACATGCACAGGCACACAAAACCTTGCACACATACATGCATGTGATGCACCAGACACATTGTGCACGGTCACAGACATACCCCCACACGTGCACACACTGGCACACGTGTGAAATGTGTGCACACGCACTTACACAAGCAAGCACAGGTGTGCATGTACATAGCATGCTCATTTGCACACCCTCACACCCGTGCACACTCACAGCAGGTGCGCACACACACATGCACACGCCAGCAGCAGAGCAGGGCAGACTGGATTAGGGCCCATAAAGGCTGGCCTAGCGAGCAAAGGCTGACAAGTCCAGGGAAGGATGGAGGTGTTCTGTCTGAAGTCATGTCTCCTGGGCGGCTCCTCGTAGGGCCTGGACCTGCCCGGGTGGGTGCCGGAGAGGGAACCGCTTGGCTAAGGTCGCAGGGTAGGACCGGGGCACATGGGCGGGAGGCCGGGGAGGCGGGGAGCGCCTGCAGCTGGATTCTAGCCGGAGCAGGGCAAGCAGCAGGGGCCAGGCCTTGCAGAGATGCTTCTGAGCCCAGCCCTGCGTGGTCCCTTGGACGCTGCCACAGAATGAGAGGGGAGGGCAGGCACTCCTGAGGGGGATGGGCTGAGCTGCAGATGAAAGTTCTTTGAGGATAGGGGAGGGTGTCACACCAGCAAAGGAAATATTGAAATGCAATCATTTCCCAGGGATGGGGGAGATTTCCGTCCTAATTAAATAGCCAAGACTCTTGCGGCCTGCTGTCAGAGAACCGTGCCTGGGGGAGGGGAGGAAGCAGATGCTGCCCTTGGAAGAGGGGATTAGCAGGCTGCTCCCCTTTGATGCCCACCCCCCAGATCCCAGGGGCTGTGGGAGGCAGTCATCACGCACTAATTAGGGCCGGAGCCTGCCACCTCCTGTCCTTAGGCACAAATCCATATTCACGTTCTGGGGCGGCGAGGCCCTTGCTGGGACAGGGCGTAAAGAGAGACAGGAGCACCCCATACACCTCCCAACCACTCCTGGCCTCCAGCTCCAATGTCACTGTCCCTCTCACTCTCTCTCTGCAGAGGAAAACCCCGCTCCTGGTGGCCCACGGGGTCAAAGAGGAGAGGCCAGTGCAGGCTGTGGTGGGGGGCCGGAAAGGCTGAGCCCAGGAGGGAGGCTGCCGAGTGGCAGAGGGGCCAGGAGCTGAGTGCTCTCCCGTCCCGCAGTCCCGGTAGCTGTGTCCTGCGCCAGGCAAGTCTGGGGGAGGCCGCCCCACACCGGGCCTGGGCCTGGCCTCAAGGCGGCTTCCTGAAGGCCGGTGCCCTTGAGTTCGGCAGGCTTGGAAGTTAGGGCTGATTGATCAGGAGTCAAAGAGGCAGAAGGAAGGCCAGTCTGAGAGTGGAGATGTCCGTGTCTGGTCCACCTGGGTGGGAGCTCCAAGGGGAAGCATGCGTGCAGGGAGCAGAGAAACCTCTCCCCCAGCCTCTGATGCCAGAGCCTTGGGCCCAGACAGGGCCAGACAGGAGGAATCCTGGTAGCCAGGACCCCACAAACCCAGTCTGAGAACAGGGTCTGCGGCGGGGGCAGAGAACCAGCCTTCTTGCTCCGTGGATGAGACGAGGGCTCAGACATGGGAACCGTGGCTGCCCAGAGCCTCCCTTCCTTGGTTCCTCATCTTCCTGTGGGATCCGAGAGCCAGGGAGCTCCAGAACCCCGAAGAAGCCATTCTCGGACCCCCAGTGCTAGAGCTGCCCTGGGTCCTGAGTCCTCATCTGGTCCCCGTAATCTACACATGGAAGCCAGGCTGTTGGCTCGAGGGGGCACAGCTGAGCCACGACGCTAGCCCCCCATCCCCCTTGCTGGGAGCCAAAGCCTCACCCCCCACTCCATGCCGCCATGAGCCTCCGGCGTGACCAGCCAGACTCTCGCTGCATGAAAGCCAGGCTCTGAGGTCAGCCTGGGGTCTGGCCCCTCATCCTCCCCTCCCCTCACGCCAGGAGCAGGTGACACAGGCTTGAAGTGTGGCAGCAGGAGCCGCCGTGTGCCCAGGCCGCACATGCTGCGGGAGGGGAGAGAGAGAGCAGGCTTCCCCCGGGGCCCATTCGAGTGCTCTCAGCCCGTGGGCACGTGTGACGTCTCTCCTGGGGCCTGAGGTCCCCGGTCCCCACCGACCTCGTCTCTTCTATGTGAAGAGCCTCCTGGAGCATCCATGTCGGTGAACAGTTTTTTTGTTTTTGTTGTTTTTTTAAATCTGAGACAGCCTCTCACCTTTGTTCTCGAAGAATCATTTTTCTGTTGATAGGATTTTTTTTCCCTTTTAGTACATTGAACATATTTCCCACTGCCTCTGGCCCTCTTGGTTTCTCCCGAGAAAGGAGCGTTTACCTAAATGATCGCTCCCCCGAGTGTCGTGCTGCTTCTCTGTGGCTGTTTTCAAAATTTTCTCTCCGCCTTGCGGCTTGACTGGAACATGCATTGGCGTGGCTTCCCGGCACTTAGATCGCGCACGGTTTTCTGAAATCTGAGCTGGTGCCTCTTGTCAAATTCAGGTATTTTAAAACCACAACTCCTTTAAAAAATAATTAAAATGTAAACATTTCTGCTTCCCTTTCGTTGGTCTCCCAGCACACTGATGCCTCAGACTTCCCCTGTCATTCCACAGGTCCCAGAAGCTCTCTTTTTTTAATTGGAATTGTTCTCTCTTTTTTTTTCCTCCCCCTTCTTCAAATTGAATACTTTCTATCAATGTCTCTTCGTGTTCCCTAGCCTTTTCTTCTGCTGCCTTCATTCCGATGCTAAGCCCATTCTGTGAACTTTTCATTTCAGATTTACAGTTTTTAGTTACAGAATTTCCATTTAGCTCTTTCTTATCACTTCTATTTTCTGTTTCAATACCCAATCATTTCATTCATTATGAACATATTTTCTTTTATTTCCTTGGGCACAGCGATAATAACCGCTTTGAAAGCCGCCTCTGCTCAGTTCAACATCTTGGGGATCTCAGGGCTGGTCTTTATTGTCTTTTCTACTCTTATCTTTTACCTTTTGAGAATGGGCTGAATTTTCTCCTCTCCTCCCGTCCGATAACTGGATTTTGTAGACGTCCTACGGCCTGGTGTGGAGCCTCTGGATTGAAGTGCATCGATTTTCATTGTTTTCATAGGCAATTCGTCTGGCTTGATTCAGACAGAAGATGTCCCTCCAGGGAGGGTCGCGCGTGCAGGGCTAGGCTGTTTGGGGTCCTCCCTGCCCAGGGGTTTCAACCGCTATCCGGAGGCCACACAGGCTTTATACACAGACCTTTGAATTGACCCTTTCTGGGGGCATCTCTTACCTTTCTGTGGCTGAGGTGGTCTTAAATGTGGTTCTCTAGATTTCAGCCATGAACGTGGCACAATTTTGAGGGGACTTTGGATGACGTTTGTGACCTGCGTGGTGCAGACTTGGGGCTGCCCTCCAACGGGACACTGTTAAAACAGGGATCTTCCTCGGTTCTGGCCCATTCTCCTAAAGGCTGACTCCCATCCTGAGTCTGTCCACTTTCCATTGTTTTCTGGGGATTTTAGCTCGTGTTCCCTCATGGTTTGGGTCCAGTGTGCACAGTTCTTTTCTCTGGAGACTCAGCCCAACAGGAACCGACTTAACTGCGACCACAGTCAGAACTTTGAGGCTTGTTTTAAGCCTTGGTTAGTGGCTGTGCAGAGTAGCCGTTGCCCCGGGCTAAGTCAGTCCTCCTCCTGAGATGGTGGCCCTTCCAGAATCTCGACTGAAGGCCTGGGGTGTTGCTAGGGCTGAATCACGTCCCCTGAAGATCTGGAGCCTGATGCCGTGAACCCCAGTGTGGATGGCCCTGGGGGTAAGGTCTTCGGCAGGTGACTGAGGCTAAATGGAGTCCTGAGGGGGGGACCCTGATCCTGTGGAATGCAATCCTACAGGGAAAGGAGGAGAGTGTTTCCTCTCCCCCGACGCCCACCACATGAGGACCTGGGGAGGAGTCCGCCATCTGCAAACCAGGGAGAGAACCCTCTCCAGGTCTCCAGGACCCGACCCTGCCAGCACATGGATGGGGGCTCCCAGCCTCCGGAGCCGTGAGAAGCAAATGTCTGTTGTCTACACCCCACGGTCCGTGGTGATATGCCGTGGCAGCCCAAGCTGCTCACACCAGTGTCGCAAAGGTTTCTCTCTCCGGCTGGTCCGAACTTGAATGTGCCCAGATTTCTGGAGTGGTCCTGCGGACGGCCCCTCTTCCATGGCTCTCCTCCCCCCATGAACCCCAGCCTCCCAGCCTCCCCCAGCCCCTGTGCACACCTCGTCTCAGCAGAGAGCTGTGCCCTGCAGGGACCTGCTTCCAAGCAGAAAGTGGGGCGTGCACCCGCTGGGCTCACGTCCTGTCTCCCCTCCCTCGGGGTCGCAGCCCTACGTGGCCTGCGGCGCAATGTCTGGAAGTGGTGGTTGCACACACTTTGCTTTCGCAACTATTTGCACGAGGCCGAGTCCCCACTGCCTCGTCTGTCACGGTCAAAGCGGGAGTCACCTGGGCCATCACTGAACCTCGGGAGCCATGCACACGCGAAGCGGAGATGGGACGTGAGGTGGATTGCATGGGGAAGGCCCGCGTGCAGCCGGAACCCGCGTGGGAAGGACACGCCTCCACGCTCCAGGCGCCCCACGTCCCAACCTCCAAGGCAGACCCTCTTTTGACCTCCGGCCCTGCAGCCTCGTGCTTCCTGGCCCAGACCCCCGGCATGCGCCGTCTCTCGCCTGGTTCTCTCTCTCTCTGTCGGTGAACTTTACTCACGCTGCTGTGTCCTGCAGCAAAGTCATCCGCTGGCTTCCCTAGTCTCCAGCCTCCCGCCATGCACGGGTCGCTCGAGGCGCTCTCCTGGGTCTTCTGGCAGAAGCGCGTGGGCCGCTCTGTCGTCCACACCCAAGGTGGGCACGGGACCACAGAAGGCGAGTGTGTTTGGCTTCCACGGACACTGTCCAGGGGCGCCGCCAGGCCCCCACATCACACCCCCGCTCGCCAGCACTCAGCCCTCCCTCTCCTTCCCGTGGGCCATTCGTGGGGGAGGCAACAGCATTAGGGTCGCGTCCCCCTGCTTCCCAGTGAAATGGAGCCTTTCGTTTTTCCTGTGCTCGGGGGACATTTGGGCATCCTGTGCGTGAAACAGCGGTTTAAATAGTTGACCTAATTTTTAGCCCATTTGCTTGGCCCCTTTGTAAAAAAGAGCGGGTGCTGGAGGGTTGTGTCTGGCGGTAAGTCTTTTGTCGGGCACCCGCGTCACGGACGCCCTCCTCAGTGGCTCCTCTGAGGCACAGAAGCTCTTCGCTGGGCTGTGGCCTCGGGGGCTGTGGTCCAGCAGAGCAGTTATATCCCGGACGGAGAGCCCCATCTCTGCGGATGCTCGACCGTGTCCACACGGAGCTGATCTGAACTACGATCCTTCCTCGCAGGCTACCTCCTGTCCTTTGTTTCGGCAGCCATGTGTGTGACGGGCAGGTCTTTCACTTCTCCCATAAATCATTGATAAGAACCTTGGACAGCGCAGGACTGCCGGCAGGTCCTGGGGGAGCCCGCCGCGCCCTCCCTGCAGGGTGACGCCGGGCCATTAGCTAAGCTCTCTGGCTGTGGTTCTCTAGAACACACAAATGCGCCCAACAGTCCATCTGGGATGCACTTCCCAGCTCATCCTCAAGGATCACACGGAAGACTTGGCAAATGCCCGCTAAAATCACAAGAACAGGCCCCCAGCCACCGGGCTAAGGACCAGGACAAGAAAAGAAAATAAGGTTAGTCTCACATGGTCGCCTCTCGGAAAACCGGAGTCAGAGAGCGGAGCTGAGGGGGGCTTAGCAGCACCGTGAGGCTGGCTGGATTTTCCTCTGCGGGACCGACCGCTCTGAGGTCTGATGTTTTAAGAAAGTGGCAGGGCCCTTGGAGCCACAGAGCGCACACCCCTGACTGCAGGGGCCGGTTGCCTAGAAACCACCTCTGATGACGTCATCACCACCCACGGAGCCAGGCGCCGACACACAGGCCGTGTGGGTCCTTGGAAGGTCTGCCACGTAAAAATGAAGGGGACGGTCCCTGGGGATGCCAACGCCGGTCAGAGCAAGCCCTGGGTGGGGGAGGCAGGGTGGGGCCTGGGCTCAGGGCTGAGCCGACACCGGCAGAGGCTGGGGGGCAAATCCCAGAGGAGGGGGAGGACACACGGAGCAGCCTGGGGGCAGCTGTCGGGGAGGAGGGACCGCAGCCCTAAAGAGGAGGCTGGGAGAACGGAGGGGGCCCCGGGAAAGAGCCCCCCGGCTGGCAAAGGAGAGAGGCCCTGAGCAGCAGAGCACTGACAGGGAGGACCCCAGTTTGCTGGGGGTGCCCCCCCGAGGGCTCCTGCCGTCCTGTGGGTCTTATCAGTGCCCTGCTCACTCTCAAGGGCCGGGGCAGGTGATGAAGAGGGGGTCTCTGCACCCAGACGGCCGGGCACATCCTCAACCCCTGCTTTGGGCTCCGAGTCCCACCACCTCTGGGGGACCGTGGCAGCCCTGCGTCCTAACGGGAGGACAGGGCACGCAGGCGGGCCGTGGCTCCATGGGGAGAGAAACGGGCCACGTGGGACGAGGGCCCCGGACAGGCGGGCGTGTAGTTGAAGATGTGTTTGAAAGGTGGAGTTAGCTGCCGGCCCTTCAGCCGCGCCACAGACGGATGCCCGACAGACGGACGGCCAGGCCCCGTGGAGGCCCGCAGGGCAGATGGCGAGAAGGGGTACAACAGGAGACCCCTTGTGAGCAGGGCTGGCCCCTGAAGCCCCTGTCCCGTGGCCCTGGGACCCGGCTGGCAGATCAGACAGGACCAGGGCCCAAAATCGTGCAAAGAATCTAATTACCTCGGGCAGCTTCTGACCGCACAAATCAGAGAGAGAGAATGGACAGGAATAAAGCCGTGTCCTGCATCATAAGAGCTTTGCCTTCCTCTTCCCCGTGTTCTCAGCTCTTTCCAGGCGCCCCCTGCCCTGGAAGGGGGCCCCCTCTTCCTCGTGCTGCTCCCCTTGCCCCCCGTGAGCTCCGGGAGGACGCGCTCTGCTCAGCGCAGGCAGCTGGCCCGGTGCCCCCGCCACGCACAGCTTCTGAACCCCAGCCGCGCCCGGACCACTAGCAGCTCGCAGCGGCCGACCGGGCGCCGGCGCGGGATGGGCTCGGACAGCTCGGGACATAGAGGAGCTCACCCGTCCCTGGCCACCCCAGGCCGTGTGCACAGACTGGGAATCGGGGCTCCCTGCCCCCAACAGGTGCCCTCGGCCTCCCCAAGCTGGACCATGACCCCCTCTATTCCAGTATGGCCCCCTTCATCCCTGCCCCGTCCAGCTCCATACCCCGCTCGGGAGCAGTGGGACCCAGGTCTGGGAGTGCCCCGCATCCCCGTCACCATGAGGCCTGACTCTGCACCCTGTGCCTGGACCCCTACCCCACCGGGGGCTATGAGAAGGAAGCCCATGCGGGGTGGGCGCCCTGACCCCCCCCCCAGACACGCTGACCTGAGACTCTGCTGGGCCCTCCACCCACACACCCTGTCCCCTGCCAACCATGGTCCTTCTCATTTAGGGGGTGCAGCAGGCTGCTGCGTGGGCCCAGAGACACCCCTCTTCTAACCCCCCTGGAATGCAGGACCCTCAAGGATTAGGCGCTCAGGAGGGGGCAGGGGGCACGTGCATCAGTGGGAGGGCTGCCAAACCCTAATGGATGCTCATGGCCTCTGGGAGCTGGGAAAGGGTGGAAATGACTCCCGGGGGCTTTGAGAAGGAAGTCCCCCGACATCCTGACCTTAGCCCAGGGAGACTTTGGACCTCGAGCCGTAGCGTCGGAATGGAGGGTTACTTTGCAGTGGAAAGTTTGTAGCAAAGCCCTGAGGCTGCCTCGTCCCCCAGCAGCCCCCTCCCATCCCTGTTGCCTTCCCAGCCCCCACGGGGCCCACGCCTGCCTGGTCCGGGGATCCACTAGGAGGGAGCGACCCGGCTGCCTGCTTTCCTGCCAGGCGGCAACTCCCCACGCAGGCCTTAATTGACGGCAGCAAAACAAACATTTGCTCTGGTGATCTGCGCCCAGTTAGATCCTCGGCCTGTGACGGAGGACTCTCAATAAAGCAGCTGTTGTGGAGTGCTCAGATACATAAATAAAAATAACATTGGGGGGCGCCAGGCTCGCCAAGCTGCTGCGTACCGGGCGAGAGCGAACCCTCGGTGGGCAGGGATCCGTGCGGGCCGCGGGCATGTGCGGGATGGGGGCCTGTGGGAGCATGGGAGCCATGTCCCGGAACGGGGAGGAGATCAGAGGAGGCTGGGGGGGGGGTGCGGGGCAGCCTGGCCATTGCATGTGGGGCTCAGAGCCCACGAGAAACCTGCTGTGGACGGGCCACACAGGATCTGAGAGCAGGGAGTCGCCCACAGTGGAGAGACAGTGTCCCAGCACACAGGGGCCCCTCTGCTGCGCGCCCTTGGCCTCCAGTGAGGCCGGACCCCCAGAGCACCCAGCATCAGGCTATCGTCGGACACACATGGGAGGGGCCCCCGTAAGACAAAGGCAGAGGGGATCGGATGCTCAACCCGGCCTCCAGAGTCTGCGGCTGGACGGAGCTAGGTACAAGTTTGCACCCTCCACGTGCGCGGACCTGCACGCCTGGACCTGCCCTCGGCTGGGGAGTCAGGTGCGGAGTGCTGAAAGGGACTCGGGAGCCTGCAGCCAGGCTGGGACTGAGGACATCCTGGTGGGTGACCCTCCAGAGACAGGCAATCGTGGGCACCCGAGGGAGGCAGCTGGATGGTGGGGGGATCCAGGAGTCCATGCCCTGAGCCCACCTTGCCTCCCACCCTCTCAGATGGCAGATCACCCAGTCACCCTCCCCTCCTTGCCAGCAGAACCCATTTATCCAGGGGAAACTTGTGACCAGCTCAGGACACAACTTACGATTGGTCCAAGCCAATCAGAGGAATCTGTTCTCTCTGCTATGAACTGGCCTGAGTAGCCACGGGAACCCGACTGGACCTAGCCTAGGACGTGCCTTGAGATTTTCCCTTGGATGAAAGAACCACATAAGACGAAGCCCCGCCCCATGCCTCCCCCTTCATCCTTTCCTGCTTCGGATGGTGTCTGTTGAGTGTGTGATGCCTGGAGCTGTGGCAACCAGCTTGTGGCCATGAGGTGACAAGCCAGGGGACAGAGAGCCAATATTCAGGGATGGCTGGGGAAAAGGACAGAGAAGAGAGAAGGAGCCTAGGTCCTTGATGGCGTCATCACCTCCCTCCCAACGCTGGTGCCGTTCACCTCCAGACTTGGTGTTTCAGGAGTATATTGGCTTCCGATTGCTGCTGTACAAAATTCCCACCAGTGTGTTAGCTTTAAACCCCAGGAATTCTTCTCCCGCAATCCTCAGTCAGAAGTCCGAAATGGGTTCTCCAGGCTGAGATGAAGGTGTCGACAGGGCTGTGCTCCTTCCAGGGGCTCTGGGGCAAAGTCCGTGGCTCCTGGGGCCGCCTCACGGCCGCCTCACCTGCCTGTCCTCTGGTCAGATCCCCCTCCTGGCCTCCCTCTTACAAGGACACAGGTGATTACATTTAAGGCCTGCCTGAATAACCCAGGGCAGTCTCCCCATTTCACGCTCCTTGATGTAACCCCATCTGCAAAGCCCCTTCTTCCGTGCCAAGTCACAGTCCCAGCTCCCAGGGATGCAGCCCAGGCCACCTCTGGGAAGGAGCTCCAGCAGCTACGAAGAAGCAGCAGCGCGTCCTGCCCGGGGCCCTGGTCAGAGCTCTCCCTCCCGACGACGGCTCAGAACAGGGCCTGTGAGGAGCACGTAAGAGAAACCACAGAAAACAGAATGTCCCGCAAAGCAAGAGAGTGGGGGCCCGAGGGGCCCTAGGACTCGCTCTTGCATTTGTGGGTGAATGACCAGCCACGAGGTCGGGGCGCTGGAGGGCTGTGTCCTCCGCGGCCCTGGCCGGCCGTCCCCCGCGAGCCTGGAGGGGAGCACAGCCACCCTCGCGCCCTCCCTGGTGCTGTTTGCCGGTGTTCCCAACGCCATCAGGAGCAGCTTCGCCGCCCGTCATTAATCACCTCCTGCCTGTTGACTGTGAAAATAATGATTTGCAAAATCGGGCGGAAGTTATACTGAGTAGCTTGGTGATTCCACGTGACGCTCTTGCCATCTCTTCTCCAACAGACCCAAGCTCCTCTCCAGGTGACGGGCTCACGTCCTGTGGTCATTATATGCTTCATATTTCCGTCGCAAGCCATTTAACTGGGGGTCCCGCGACATGTGGACTTTGAGGGGCTGGAGCCGGATATGCAGCGGTGAAGTCGTGAAGGCTTGACCCCAGGTCCATTAGAGGACCTTTCCGTGGGGCTCACATCGTTACGGCAACGGGAGTCGCCCTCCAAGGCTCATGTGCCGCGGGAAGAGCTCAAAGAGCGC
>RCUC01116665.1:0-21957 GCA_003697995.1 Taxidea taxus jeffersonii
TACACTTGTTTGTTAAGGAATATAAAAAATCCACTTATCCAAAAGTAATCCGCTAGGATAACAGGAAGCCAAATGGGGCATGCAATTGTGGTTTCATGAATCCAGTGTTGTATTAGTAAACCCTCGAAGGAAATGCATCACTCTAAGCGCAGAGTTTCACCGGGTATATAGGATGAGTGAATCTGTGATTCATGATCGTCCTGAGGCTGTGCTACAAATGTGATCTCTCCTTGGATGCTTTGGGCATGACAGGTATTAGGAAGGTCATTCGTTTTCTCATGTAGCTGAATCACAGAACACCGGACACGTGTTCCCACAGCCTACCAACCATGGCACCTATGTTGGTGTTATCACTTGGCAACAAGATAAATACCCTGACTGCAATGTTATCCTCCCTACAGAGCTTGTTTCATGTGCAAACTTTCTCAGACTCCTGGCTGGCCCAGGGCGGTATCTTAAAGTAGGCAAGCTTTGGTTTTCTTTGCCCTAGAATCTGGTATTGTCTCTTTCTATGACCTGGGCTCACTCTCATCCAGAGCCTTCTTGTTCTTTGGCTTATCCTCTTCACACACCCCAAAACTCCTTCCCTGACCATGTCTCCCTCCTCTGTCGAAATCCTTCCTGTAGGAATTTAGAAACATGTATTATTTCTCCCAGAGCCATTAACATGATGACTTTTATTGCTAATTATAGAAGGAGAAGGTTTATTCTCTGGTAAAGATATTTCAAGAAGCATATACCACATGATGTCTTAGCCAAGGGGACCCCAAATTCACACCACGGAGGTGGGCACATTAATATCCGTTGACTCTTGCTCACAGTGACAGCTACTTGAATTTCTAGGGTGAACCATGCTACTGTAACATTAAGGCTAATTAATATGAATGATCTTTGTTATAAAAACAGCGTTTTGATATATTTAATGGAAAGTCATTAGTAAAATAAGATCATAAGATGGCATTTTATGTCAAAATGGGACTTCCTTTTTGACCTACAATTGTACTGCCCTTTGGATAATTTCAGTGGTGACAGTAGAGATGATACATGTGTGTATTTCCCATCTACAAGCAATTCCCATGGAGAGGGGAATTAGGAAAGTACCAGTGGTTGTTGATTCAAAGTGGAGAAGAGAAAAGTATAACACTGCCACATGCTGAGCATGAACAAGTCATTCAGCAAACACTCAGCGAGTACCTTAATTTGAGCTGAGTGCCCTTCTCAGTCCCTAGGGAAGACTCAGGGCTTACGGAGCTCATGGTGCTTACTGTGTACAGGGAGACTAACACCCTACAGATAACACACTCACAGGCTGTTCCCTCACAGTTGGACAGGTGCATCACAGAAAATCTCCCGATTAGAATATTAAAACTTCTAAAATTCTAATCTCCCGATTAGAATATTAAAACTTTATCCATAAAGTTTTCTTATTTTTTACCTTCTTTCTCCTTTAGACATGTTTCATTGTAGTACTGGTGGGAAGAAAATAAACACCTCAATATAGATACTTTGATCATGTATTTCTGGTCTTTTAAAAGTAATGCATGCCTATTGTGAAAGATGTGGGGAGTTTTTAAAATTAAAAAAAAAAAACAGTTGACAAACCTCTATGAAGTTACCACAATCACTGTTTACATTTTGGCATGTTTCTTTCAAGTCATATTTCTGCACATGTTTTACTTATATGGTTGAAGTCATATTGCATATACAACATATATATTTATAGATATATATGTATATCTATAAATAATGTTTCTCACCCCTTATGGTAAGTGGCATTATAATTTTCCTTACTCCTTATGATTGGTTTATATATTTTTTTTACCACTCTTTACCACTTATTGCCTCGCCCATTTTCCTAGAAGAAGACAAGCCGTTGAGAGACTTACCAGTTCATTATCCCCAGCTTCTGCTGAAGTGATCTGACCTACAGCTGTTGCAAGCCCAGTTTCAGGTTAACTGAGAGACTTGACCTTATTTACCTCACATCGGTGAGCCTTACTATGTGGTCATTCTGCTATGCTCTTCCACCTACCGATTGGGCTCTCACAGTGGTCTCCTGCTAGCGGCTCTACCAGCTGCGTTCTTCCTCTGCTACATTTTAGAGATTTTTCTCCCCCTTTACAGTTTTCACAAGCAGCTTCTCTTGTCTGGAGTTTACATAGCATGTCTTTTAGATTAGGTCTCAGCTGGCTCTGGGATCAAGTCCTCTCTGTTAGGTGCTGTCCACTCTCCTCTCTCTCCCTCCCCTACCACACCGACTGCAGGAGGCAGATCCTAGGCAGCCATGCAATGGTCTTTGTTTCCCGTGCCTGTAATTTTAGTTCTTTCCCCTTTCCATTGTCAATTTTTTATTTATTTTTATTCTCTCCTGAAGAATACACACATGTATCTATCCTTCCCCTCTTTCCGGTGACTCTGCCTGCCCCTTGTGCCACTCATATGGGCTTCTCATCATATATTGCCCTTTATGCTTCCTCTAATAGTTTGATGCGTGACCTTCCTTTCTTTTTATACTGATCTGATAACATTTCTCTAATTTAAGTGGGAAGACGGCTTCCAAATCTGGCCACCCACAATCACTCCCTTTCGCTCGCAAACCCTGTGGAACACTTACTATATGAAAGATAATATGCTAAGCACTTGGCTGTCATGATCTCATCTGCTCTTCACAAAATTCTGTATTGTTCAGGAATGCTTAGGTAATATTGACTTACTGTTTATCATCTCAGGTAACAATAACAATAAGAACAAAAATTAGAGGTAGGTGGTTTCCAGCATTGACTTGGGAGTGCTCTGAAGTCAGGGCTCTGGTTTGGCGTCTCTGCAAAGCTCTTGGCCTTCCTCTTGGATTGATGTACGGTGGGACTGTCTCCTGGCATCCCATCCTCACACGGCCAGGCTCAAAGCTGGGTAGAAGGGGTTGGTGTATGACAGGGAGTTTCTCTTTGTATGTCTCTATCATATTAGGAAGGAAAAATTTCCCCAGACATTCCCCAACAGACTTCTCCCAAACCTCACTGACCAAGATTGGGTTATATAGCTACCCCCCAACTAACAATGAGGCCTTCCTTCCTCAAGACAAGGTATCTCTTGATACCTGAACAAACTCAGGAAGAAGAAGGGCAGAAACTGGATTGCTTTTGCAGAGGCAACGAACAGTACCAACATCATTAAGAAACTTCAGCTCGGAGAAGTTGAGGAAGAAATTTGTTCAAGATTATATAACCAGTAAGTGGCAGAAAGAAAATTCAAATTCGACCTTTCTGAGTCTCTCAGGATCCATATCTTTGCTCACCATACTAAAGAGCCTTCCTAGAAAATCTTAGCATTTCTCTCAGTCAAAAGGTATTTTGTAAGCACCAACTTGATGCTTGGCACTGTTCTTGCTGCTGAAGGAGCATTAAGTGTAGAATCTATTTGAGAATAGTAGCCCCTTCAAATGAAATATCTAGAATACATATGATTAATTAGTGAATTAATAATACACTTTTATATTGTCACTTAAGAGGCTTAGTTCTGCATAGCATGACTTCACTGAGATTTATAGAAATCAGATTGGATGTCATGGAAGCTGTGGGGTATGAGAAGAACCTCACAGATTTGGATCAGTGGGGAGAACGGGGGACAGCATTCTTGTTGAGAAGGATAATTGAATGAAAGCAATCAGATGGAAACAGTAGAGCCTGAAAAGTGAGCAAAGCAAAGGGTGGCTAGGTTTCTAGCTACATCCAATGGGTGGTTCAAGAACAGTTGACCAGAATGGTCATGTAGACACTGCCAGAGGGGCCCCCCAGGAGACTAAGTGTGGAAAGGGAGACCCCTGGACCAGCGATGGCAGCTACTGATCACTCGATGAGACAGAGATCTGGCTGAGCACCGGGGGATGTTAAAACTTGTAAAAAGGTCAGTGGCTGCCTATGAGTTCCCTTTGCTGTCATGGAGGAACTTAGGAGTTGAAAAATCATTGTTGAGGGTGGGATTCCTGCTTTTTCTTGATGTGAACTGAGGTCTTCCAGCAATTAAGAAAATCAAATAACTTGGCTTTTGGCTGCCAGACACAGATTCTGAAGAATACACCTATCCCATTGTCCCTCTGATAATAATGAGGGGTTTGGGCTAAGTCACCCCCACTCCTTTGGATGGGAGACTCACATAAGCAAGATGAGGTAAGGTAGATCTAGTTCTGTGAACAACAGGTGAGCTAAGAAGCCCATAGAGGGCTCAAACCCACAGATTTGGTGTCACTGACATCCAGGTTGTTAACCCAGCTCTCCAAGCACAGACAGGGATCTTGCCACAGCAACCGAGAAGAAATACATGCTTTTACTTCTAACCATCTCTTCCATTTGAGGATTTCCTCTACATGAAAGTAGAGCAAATAGATGAGAAGCCACCTTCAGTGTTTTGCCCTTATCAATTAACTCAAACAATATAACCATGTTTAGAATAAAATTATCTCTCATCATGCCAATTTTTATCTGTTTTTGTCCTTTAATTCCTTTCCTGTATCTAAACACCTAGTGATCTTTTTTCCCCTAAACTTCACTTTTTTTTATTAATTAATTAATTTTTTTTTTTTTTAAGAGAGAGATCATGGACGTTAGTGACAGGGGCGGGGAGGGGCTGATGGAGAGGGAGAGAGAGAATCTTAAGCAGACTTCCTGCTCAGTGTGGAGCCTGATGCATTGGGGCTCCATCTCACGACCCTGAGATCGCCACCTGAGCAGAAACCAAGAGGTGAATGCTTAGCCAACTGAGCCACCCAGGCACCCCCACATAGTGATTTTTTCCAATCAAGTTTTCAACATCATGATCCTGGAGTTAAAAGTCAATGTTAAGTACAGAGTGGATTTTCTCTGTATAATAAAAGATAAGATCTGTGTTGGAAACACTGGGCAAATAGAAAGTTATTTGGGTGTGGCTGCTGACAAGAGATTTGGGTGGAACCCAGAATTATTTAGAAGATTCCACTTTGAGAAATCTAAGACCGTTTAAAATAGAGAATCTCCAAGAAAGAAAAATAGTGGTTCTCTTTTCCTTTCCATGCCCAAAGGGTCACTTAGGGGCTGTCTAGACTCAGAGAGAAAGGATTCTGTTGTCTTTAAATATTGCAAAGAGTCCGCGAGCCGTCCCTGCGCAATGATAGAAGGGTAATTGTAGAATTCGGCACTGTCCTTGAGCACTTGAAACGGGCTGGCAAACTTTAGCTAATTTTAACAGGCATGTGTAGGTATTGCCACATTCTTAAGTTTCTGAATGACATCATCCTCTGAACGAATTTCTTAAATGGAGCCTTAGCAAACAAGCATTTTTATAATAGTGATGTCTTTCTGAGTAAAATGTTGAATCACTCAAAGGATACAGATTAGAAAGAGAGTGAGGAAAAAAAATGCTCTGTGGGAGGGGCAGAGCTGTATAAAACCAGTCCGCTCTGCATACACACTATGACAGCTCTCTGAGGACATTTTCTTGTCAGCAGTGCCTCCGGGAACAACCAGGTATTTTTCAGTGATTTCCATGGCCATGGAAACAGGTTTTCATTTTTCTCCCTCTTCCTTCTTACTGGTATTACTAACAATGGAAATTAAAGCGTGGGGTGTCTTTAGAAAATGAGTAAAAATGTTGTGGTGTTTTCTTGCTTAGGTTTCTTTTAAGTGAAAATATTTTGGCTCGAGATTTGAACTAAATTTGTAGTAAGACTTAATCTTGAATCTTAGAAGTCTGCAGATGTCTGTGTAACATTACCTGAACTACAGTGCCCAGTCAAGCTGAGATGGGGATCTTACCGAACAGATTAGAATATGTGTATTCTTTACTAACTAGGGTTTTGACTCAGAATTGGATGGAAATGGCCAGATCAGTTAAAAGACAGTAATTTAAGCAATGAAAGTAATCTATAAACTGCATATAAATATGATAAGACTAAGAAAGATGATAGTCTTTATCTAAAGCTACCAGAAATTACAGAAATTCAGCAGCAATCTGAGTTGGGTCTGTTCAATCCCCTCTTGTACTTATTGAATTGAGGTCAATTTGGTGGAAGAGAAAAATTTGCCAAACAGTTGTTGGATTGGCTGAAGTAATCGCTCAATAAATCATTTAACACCCATAAATTAACACTCATTCATTATGAAAGTCATCAAACAACAGGAACTGCTTTTAATTTTGTTGGGGGGAGAAGGTACTAAGTTTGGATGGGACGTTTCCTTGAAGGTACTGTTTTCTCTTTGTCTTCATTGCCTTTTGTGGTCAATTTCTAAATATTTGCACTATGTTGTCGCAAAACAGATTGCTTTAAATGCCATGGCAAACTCAAATCTAGCATCTAGCACCAACGAGAAAAGGCCCTTGGCGGTGCCTCAGGACACCTCCCAGCTTGATGATGTGTGCCCAGCTTTAGGGCACGTGTGTCAACTTGTGGGGCAGGAAGTGACACAGATATCATGGAGCCCAGGCCCACATGTGCTTTCCATTTATTCATCCCCTTGATGATATTACACCTTAATTAGTGGGATGATATTCAGAAGTTAAACAATTTTTAAAAATTTTAATGATAAGAAACACACAACAGGTGTCACCTGTTTCGGGCGATGATGTCATTTGACATCGTTCTGTGACTTCAGTTGTACACTGTCTCAGGCAGAGTCCTACCTAAAGGTAAGGGGTGGGGTTGCCTGAGAGGAAAAATGGCATTTGTGTGCCTTCATATAGACTTCCAAGACTGCAAACTTCTCAAACCTCATGTGAAAAGCACCAGAAAGCTGAGATTGTCTAGGCTCTGAAGCTAACAAGCCAAGCGATGTACATCTCCGAGCTAAGCGATGTACATCTCCTTATTTTTGTATCAAGAAATTACTAGGGTTTCCTGGGAAGCTATTGACACAAATTAAACAAAAACAATGCTGCTGAAGGAATTTAGTAACTGCAATATAGACATGAGATTTTTATTAATGTTAAATGCCGCTAATTGCCCCTTATTTAAAGAATAAACACTAGACTATTTTTAAAAGAAGTAAATGCACCTGTGAGAATTTAATTCTGGCCTTATGTACTTTTTTCCTTTATAAAGCCACCAGAAATCTACCCAAATCCTCTCTGATAGTTTAACACTTACCTTTTGTTAGTATCAGAGTGACTGACTACGCAGGATACTATAACGAATTTCGTTTGGGAGAAGCCTGCAGTTGCTTTTCTGGCTCTGAGCCCTCATTTATTTCCTTCACATGAAGATAGAGATATATTTTATTTATGATATGAATTATCAGTTTGTTTCCAAAATGTTATGAGGCAGTTCACAAAAATGATCTGCCCAGTAAGACTAATTAGTTTCAAGACAGTTTTAAATCAATAGAGGGAAGAGGAAACAAATGTCTGAGTCACTCAGTTAACCCAATCTCAGTGATGAAGCAAGAAGAAAAAAACAATAGTTTTTTTGTTTGTTTGTTTGTTTTTTTCCAACTTAATACACCTTCTAGGAGCATTACAGACTTGCTACCTTCCTATTTTTATTTCCTCTTTCTAGCATTTCTCAAGCGAGTAACTTGCCTAAACTCTTACACATAATAGTGAAGTTCACCAACAACAAAGAGAGGCACTGTGAGGCAGTGTGGACCGAGCAGGTTCCTGAAGCAGACCTAGGCTTAAATCCCTGCACCATTGCATAGAAGCTCTGTGACCTTCTGCAAGTTACTTAAGCTCTCTGAGCATCAGGAGGCAACCTAAAAAATGAAGATAACAGTATGTACCTTCTTCAGATCCTGCGAGGATTGAATGAGAAGAAATGGTTTCAGGGACAAATTTTGCTTAATTTACAATTTTGTCTTGATAAAATACAATTGGGTGGTATTTCAAATGAGACATTTTGATGCAAATTGCAATGATTTTTTAAAGAAGAATGTTCATGAACCAAGTGTTCCCCTAAGACAACCCCAGATTGGGGAGGGAAGTGAGTCCTGGCCCTTGCAGGGAAGCCTGCTGAGTGAGCCAAGCCTACAGATGAGGACGTCCCTCACCTCGGAGCCTCCCTCAGCCCCTCCTCAGCTCTGGGAAGCCACTGTCACAAAGGTTCCTGTGGGATGAGTGTCAGCGTCATTTGGTATATTTTTATATTTTGGTAATTACAGGGTGTGTTTTAAGCCACTGTGAAAGCATAACACAGAGCCAGAAAAATGATCACTGGCCAGTACCAACAGATACCGTACACACCTCGGGTGTGTCCATGCTTTCCGCTTCACATGGAGACTTGGGTCACAGAAGGTGTGTCCATCCTTTATCTTCAGGTGGTGATAGGGTGTGTGTGTGTGTTTCATGTTCCTTGCATGCAGTGCTGCCTGCAGTGGATTTGCCTGCTGGGGGTGTGGGGGTGTGGGAGAAGCAGGCGGCCATTCCAGCACCCCCCATACTGAACTCCTTAGCGTGGGAAGCTGTTTTATTGCAGGTTGTGGATGTAGGTGTGGAGGGCAGTGGGTACAGGAGGTAGGAAGTGGGTAAAAATACCAACCTCAACTGATGAATCTAAGGCACTTCTAGAAACAGGGTGTCTGAAGGAAGACTGGTGATATCACCTGGGTCCAACAGGAATACGTGTTTGACTCTGCGTGTATTTGCCCATGTGTGTGCTGGATATTTGTGGATGGAGCCTTGAGATTGAAAGCGTGACCCTGGAGGCCCCCCACTTGGCTCCCACGCCTGGTCCTGCCCTTTGTAGTTGGGTGACACTGGTCACTTTTCTGATTCTCTGTGCTGTTGTTTTTTCCTTGGTAAAATGCAAATAGCAATGCCTTTCTGATAAGGTTTTGGTAAGAATTAAATAGTGGTAGAATGTTTAGAACGTCATCTGTTGTATAGTAAAAATCTAATAAATGCTATTCATTGTCATTGCTCTTATTATGATTATTACATGAAGCGTCCCTACTCACCATGTAACTGCTCACTGCATCTCAAGATCAGCTACATGATTTGCAGGATCCAGTGCAAAAGGAAAATGCAGAGCCCTTGTTCAAAATTATTAAGGATTTTAAATTGGTAGCAGCAGAACATTGCATGAGGCCTGGAGCCCTGTGAGGTTGCTTAGGTCACATGACCATGATGACATTTGGGCTCTGGTTCATGCTGTTGCATGAAGGAAGAGCAGAGAGGGAACCCCTGTCCTGTGCAGGGTACACCATGTACTACTCAGCCAATATCGCCCAAAACGTTGAGTCACCTTTCAGACCTGTTTCTTTCTTCCTCACTTTCCTTCCAGATTGAAACAATGGAAGACCTTTATGTGGCCAACACAATCTTCGCCCTCAATCTTTTCAAGCATCTGGCAAATACTAGTGCCACCCCGAATCTCTTCTTCTCTCCGTGGAGCATCTCATCTGCCATGGCCATGGTCTACCTGGGTGCCAGAGGCAACACTGCAGACCAGATGGCCAAGGTGAGTGTCTGTTAAAGTTGCAAACTAGGACTGGGTCGCTCCTGAATGGAACTGTAAAATTGCAATTGTATGCTCCAGGTAGCTTGACTTTATCGATGTCAATTGTCACGTGCCATTGCCATGCCAGTTTCCTAGATTCAAGTCTCCAAAGCAGCTAAACCATGAAAACTTTCAACTGTAGATAATGGAGAATGTCCTGAAAAGCTCTGGTCGCCACACTGCTGGAGATTAAGGAGGGTGGTGTGACTTCAGAGGGCCTCAGCCACGTTGTCAACCCCATGAGGTCACATCAACAAAATGGCATCTGGCTTAATGGCCAGTTTTCAAAATCAGGGTGGACAGGGTGCGCGTGAACATTGTGAGGCCTTTCTGTTAAAGCCCACTGGCTTCAGTGCTTGGTGGAGGGACACCAGCTCAGTCAGGAGACTCCTTCACTGAGTCTTGGGCCTTGGAAATCCACCACATACCACAGGACTCCCGTGGGATGAATTCAACCTGCTCCTGTTATGTCTGAGGTCAGTGCGCCGGATAAGGTCATCATATAATTAAGATTCTTTCAGATTCGCATAGCCACAAACGTTGACATTGAGTGCTTGAGGTACAGGCCCTGCTTCCTCCCAAGCACATACTGCGCTCTCAGTCACACCAAAATGCCCCCAGCCACTTTCGGGTTTCCCATGAGAACCGTGCCTGAGACTACAGCTGTCCTTTGCTGGTGCACGGTGACCCATTTACCATGGGCCTGGTTCTAGGCGGTTCACAGGGAGTGTTAGCCAATCTCACTGCACGAGGCAAAGAAGTAAAAGGCATCCCTCCCGGTGAATGTGGCAGTTTAAACATCTAGGCTTACAACAAAACTCAGTTGCTCAACCCTGATACCAGCAGTATTTGGCAACACTCCTTCCCCTTTATTCTCTTCCCCTTGGAGGAGGCTGGAAAGCTTGAACTACATGTCAAACTTCAGAAAACATCAGGGTCTTAATTTTTTCACTATAAAGGGAGCAGAAGCAATATATTGTGAGGGAAAATGAGAAACGAAGTACTCTAGGTTGTTAAAATTAAAAAAAAAAAAAAGATTTTGAAACCAGAGGCGAATGAACGTATCCGTCACTCTGGGCACAGACAGCTTTTCTGTATCTAGAAAGTGCTTCAAGCATGTGGGTCTAGGCAAAGATGTTCTCTTGTTTTTCTATAACTCTGCTGCATGTACTGATTTTATAATTCGAAGGGAAATGTGGTTAATTCCCTACTAAAAGGAAGAAGAGAGGCTCTTTGGCTTGGAGGAAGGAGGGCGGACTGGGGACAGGCCCGGCTGTGTGGAGGGGTGGCTTTGCCGCTCTCTACTAGGTGTGTGAAGGAAGGCGTGGAAACCCTCTGAGCCTCAGCTTTCTCATCTACACAGAGAGAAGGAGAGCGGCCCCGCCTGGAGGACAGGCGTGAAGGCTAGAGTCAACCGTGGAGCGTCTGGGAGCTGTATCTGTTTTAACAGCTAGTGACCCTCAGGGCCTTAGCCAGGCGCCCAAGAGCCTTCATGAGTTTGCCCACATGCTGCGTGACGCTGGGAGCTGAGCCTGTGATTACGATGTTCTTTCTATAGACCAGGAAGGAAGCAGGGCGGGGAAGAGGCCCCACGGCTGGGACTTGGTGTGCCTGGTAAAGGTCATGGCGGCAGTGGAAAGTAAAGAGGACATGGAAGGCTCTTATGTTCAGAATGAAGCTCCAGGCCCGCCTCAGGCTCCGCTGCCTGGGTGGGCAGTGTGCCTGACTCTCTTTACCCCGTGGCCTCTGCATGACCCAGGGTCCCTTCCCATGCCCCGTTTCTGTGGGCGCTTTTGCTGTGATTCAGGAAGGCTTTAGGGCTAGCCAGGAGACTCCTGATTTAAGTGTCAGCTTCCTCAGAAGGGACGAAAACCAGAAAAGCTGTTTCGGGAAATATTCTTCCCTTCTGTGGGGGCAGAGTAGGGCCACTTCTTTTCAGAGGGTTAGATGGGACTTACGACATATAATCGGAAGAGCGGAGAAAGATCCCCTAACCCCTAACACCTGTCCTGACAATCCAGAAACACCACCTGGCTGGAAAAGCTTGCCTTTCCTTTGTCAGCAGAGTCCCCACCATCAATCACTCACCAGATAAGTCCTCCTCACCACAGGCCCCACAAGGGCTGCGATGCGAGCCCAATGGGACCCAAGGGGTGTGGGATGTTGGGGGGAGGCCTGGGTGCAGGGCCAGGCTGGAGGCGCTGAGACCCGAGAGGCGAGGCTGGAAAGCTGTCGTGCTGGGAAGGAGCCCGAGGCAGCTTCTTAGGACCAGCCTTCACCCTCCAGCCTCACTGTGTTTTCTGGGTCTGCCATTTACGATATAAAGAGATTCATATGTCATCTGACCCCCAGCCACCTGTCCCCCACATGGATGTTGGTTTCTCTGTGTAATACAGTGTGTGCAAATATTTTATGGGATCCCTGTTAATAGTGAGTAAGCGTGTTTATGCCTAAACTAACTCGGGCTTGTAGTTTTTGACAGATTAGAAGTGGATAATAGATAAGGCCTTTGAGAAGATGGAGACCTACAAGGTCATGAATTAACTTTATTTGTTTCTTCAAAATACTGGCATTTTTTATCAAGTCCATTTATGGCTTGGATGGTAATTTAGATACTTTAGGGAAAAGGTTACACTCATCTCATAAGAAAAAATTGTTGTCCAAATGGCCAGTATATGGATTGGTGTAAAATAACTCAAGCTGTATCTTGTGAGAGAAATTTCAGTTGCAGACACCTGTATATTATGTATAAAGAGTACATGGGCAGGGGAGTAGATAGGACCTCCAAGACATACCTGAGCACCATTGGTTTCAAGGTAAAGTAATCTAGCAGGAGAATATACTCATAAATACATTGTCTCTAATTCCAAATGTAGGTGTTTCAGTTTGACAAGGTTGGAGCTCAGAAGACCCCAGTGACCCCAGTGACCCCAGTGAACTTCACTGGCTGTGAACTCATGCAACAGATCCAGAGGGGCACTTATCCTGAGGCTATTTTGCAGGTATCTGACTCACTGGTTCATAATTCCTTTTGCATTTTATTTCTAGAATCTTCTTGTCTTAAAGTCACAGTGGTAGACAGGGAAGGAACTTAGTAAAACTTCCCCCATTCATAGAAAGAAAACCGAGACTTAGAGCCCTTAAGTAAATATCCTATGGGCACATGGATAAATATGGGCAGGGCCAGACTGCCCATATAGACTTCAGGGCTTTTATGTCAAAAACTGTTTCTGGATTTAATCACATCACTCTGCCATTAGGTGGGCATGTGTAATTTATTCTGAAACCATGGTAGCACTCCTAGAATACACATGCATGGATGCAGGTTTCCAGGTGGAAGAAGGTAAAGAGTGACAAACAGTTGAGCAATGGGGTAGGTTAGGCCCGATGACCTCATGAGAGACCATCGACCCTTAGATATCCCTTCCAACCTCCCTACCTGTTTATCATCTGTCCGTGTATGTATGTATGTACACATCTATGCATCATCTATTTCAGTTACTAATATCTTTTCTCAATACTCTATTTCCTTAAACACCAGCTCTCTAGCCAACTTATAGGAACGGGCATAGATAGACTCCTGTTGATAAGCAACTTCCCTAATATGCTGTGGGTTAGGTAATAGGGGATCTCGCCCATAATTTCCTTCTTGCAATGCTGCTCCATCCACCCGTTGCCCAGGGAATTATGGGCTAGAGGAGGGGAAGAGGACCCCATCAAGATGGAAATCCAGCCAGTCTCCTGGGACAGCTGGCAGCCTGTCTGCAGGGCTCTGTCCTCTGCTTTACCCGCTGCGGCTGTGACTGAGTCCTATGTCTGTCGTCATGCTTACAGACTCCGGGCTGAGGATTAGAATTCACCTACATTTTCATGGCTTTCTAGAGCCCAGATTTCCCACTGTACAGACTCCCCTATAATTATAAAATGGGTACTTTGGGACATACATTAACTTTTTCTAGAACATTTCTTAGGTAACGTTTTAGTATAATAAAATCCCTTAGAGACCTTGAATTTAGGAAATTATAAAAGAAGCCTCGCTTCCTTCTAGGACATAGGTTACTTCAAGGTGAAATATAATCTATAGGTGCAGCAAAATTTGAAACAAGTAAAACGTTGCCTTCTGGGTTCTAGCGTGCTGTATCAGAAGTATTTCCTCAGAGATTCCTCTAAGTGTCAGAAAATGCCAAGTATCCATTAATACGGCATTTTATTGTTGCACTGTAAAAACACCGTTTGCCATCCCGTGTTACATAAAGGGACCCCACCTTTCTGTTTAAGGCACAAGATGGAGCTGCAGTCCACTCCTCGTTCAGCTCTCTGAGCTCTGCGATCACTGCGTCCACAGGGGAATATTTATTGGAGACCATCAATATGCTGTTTGGAGAGCAGTCGGCGAGGTTCAAGGAAGTAAGTGGAACCTGCAGTTGATATGTCAGGCCCCACCAGGTGCAATGGGGTCACTTTTGAAGCTGCTGTCTGTGATGCCCACAGAGAGTCAGAATTCCACACGAGCTCCCTGAGGCTCCCAACGCCCAGGGTCACGGCAGCTGTTTGCATGCTCCCGAGGTCAAAGTGCTCCCTCTCACAGCTGCAAAGGCCCCACGTTGCAGGGTGACTGCCACAGCCGGGGGAACAGTGATTTCCGGGACCACTCCCCATGCACCCAGCCTTCCCCTCGGGCTCAGTGTCTATAATGCACAGTTCGGGAGGGCAAATGAGTGTGAGCAAAGGGATCGACGGAGCACTTATAATCCACACCATTTCCTCTTTTAGCCTCCCAACCCCCAGTGCCACCTTGCGTCCCTTCCCCCACCACAGCCCCTTACCCCCCCAACTCTTGACAGTCAGCCCATGATCTACAATTACATCAAGTCTTGTTCAGTATATATTCTGGGTCACCGTTGGCTGGTTTCTTGCTTTAAAGGAATATATGCAACTCTCCAAGAAATACTACTCTACAGAACCCCAGGCTGTCGACTTCCTAGAATGTGCTGAAGAAACCAGAGAAAAGATTAATTCCTGGATCAAGACTCAAACCAAAGGTAAAACCAAAGCCATATTTCCTGTTCTTCTTTTCAGTTAGAAACTGTTGATCTATTTTTTTTTTTCAAAAACTCAATCCTGCACTTAGCCCTAACTCCCTTAAAATTCCTCTCACCTTAATTATTTTGGTTAACATAACCCGGTTCTCATTTAGCCAAGTGGTGTGTTAAGTGAGAAAAAATAGTTGAGGTCAACTAAAGGAGGACATGTGTTCAGTACTTCAATAATCCGATTTTGGCTTTTACCTTAGGATAGATGATGAGAACAGGCAGATACATCTTCCAATGTGGGAAATACCAGTATGGAATTAATCGTGCTCTCTGTCTGCTGGGACAAAAACAAAGAAAAAAGGCGTGACCCTCCGCTGAGTAACTGGTGTGAGACCACTGGCAACAGAGGAGGAGGGATCAGAAAATTATCTTACCTGTTTTTCACCATTCCAAGTCTATCTGCTGTGACGTTCTTTTGGTCCCTGCTGAATCACTTCTACTATTGGAGCTTATGTCCCTAATTCTTTCATGGGCTCCCGCTTCTCTTTTGTTCTTTACCAGGACTCACACTTGATTAAATCATCCATTCGTTGTATTGTTATTGAATCCCCCCGTATTACGTGCCAGGCACTGTACACATTCTGTATGTAAACGAAACAGAACTCAGACCCCGCCACCCTAGAACTTACAATCTAGGGGAGGCGTTCAGTTCAGTCGGTGATGGCTATAAGGTGACCATAAGTGTTTTGATGAGGACATACAGGACACTGCATGGAAGCACGTGAGGAAGGCGCTTGCCTCCACCGTTATGACGGGAGGGGTCTTCCTGGAATGAGAAGTGCTTATGTCATGACTAGGAGGATGGGCTGCAGCTGGCCAGGCCAAGGGCATGGTGCCTGGGGAGAGGATTCTAGACATAGTGTACAGATGTGCCAAGATGCCGAGGTGAGAGAGCTTGGCTCTCTGAGGCAAGAAGTGGAGACTGGCTGGCCTCCAGTGTAGAGTACAGGGGAGAGGATGAGACTGCAGAGGGGACTGACCTCACATATTTGTCATGCCGTCCCCACACAGAAACGGCATCGCTGCCCTCCACCTGGCCTCTGCAGAAGATCTTACTTTCGAATTCTTAATTATCCAACAGACCGCACTTGATGACTGCTGGCACCTGAGCTCTCGGTTGCTGCCTTCCATACCTACTTCTTAAGCATTCCTTAACGCCAGAGTTTAATTTAAGTGGCAAGCCAAAGGCCTAGCCTTTCTAGAGGTATCTCCCAGCCACTCCCCTCTTCTCCACCCCTTTGCTGCTTTGTTAGCTTCATGAGTCCTGTTAACATTCGCCTTATACAGCTTCAACTCTGACTGACCTGATTTTATTTTGTTTGCTTTGCCGTCCCATATAGACCATAATTATTTGAGGGTAGGGCCAATATGTCATTCTTCTCCTGCGTCTCCACAAAAATTAGCACGGTCTTTGGCTAATAACGAAAATCCTTCATTCTCCCAAATCTCCAGGCCGAATTATAGGTCGTAAATAAATAATTGCTGACTAGCAATATATAGATGGATTTCTAGGAAGAAAACATAGAAATTATTAGATTTGTTCTGGGTATTTCATAGATTTATGAGCTGTTAGGACTAGAAAGGTCCTTAGAGACAATTTATCCAAATTTGCCCCTTTATGGTGGTCTCTGAGGGGTTAACTGACTCTTTCAAGATTCCACTACCAGTTAATGATGAAACTGGGGGTTCTTCTTCTTTGATCCCTAGTCTAATTCTGAATTCTTTATTTGGGTATTTAAAGAGTTTGCATTATAAGGTAGGTAAAAAGTAAATGCTCACGTAACTCCTATGTTTAAAACATGGTTGCAAGCAATAGTTTGCAGTCTTGGTTTCTTGGCCCCCATACTGGGAAAAAGCACAAGTTCTGTAGAACTTATAAAATATTTTTGTTTCTCTGAAAATAGTTGTTCTCCTTTTGTTCTTCATTTCTATAACGGATTTTGAAATTACTGTTCTAAAATACCGACAAACCACTGACCCAGAGGAGTTAGGGAAAGTGAAGATTAGCAGAAGTGAAAGTAAAAACCGACTGCAGAATTCAAGAGACATGCAGGAGTTCTGCTTTTCTGACAACAGCGCGGATTCGCTTTCTTTCTAAGCATTGTCTTCAGTGGCTGTGAACCAAGCAGTTGTGTTGTCAAAATGCCTCGTCCTTTGGGCTGACTGCTTCACCAAATTTTGTAATAATTTGAGGGAACTGTCTGTTTTATTTATTATGATCACATGAATTCTGTCATTTACATCACAAAGTTAAGTAAAGCTGTAGCATTTTTCAGTAGTAACCAAGAGTTTTCATTGCCTGGGGAATACATTGGATGGATAAATGGAAGCTGGTCAGATTCCATTGACCTTTACGTTAGTCCTGCGTGTGTCTGTCAGTAGGATTGGGAGGTGGTGGGGACGGACACAGAATCCTGACCACGTTCCCAGTCTGTGACCTTGAGGAGGTTGCTAACCTTTCTCAGTGGAGGATCTTTTTGTGTAAAATGACACTAGTAATATAGCGATAGAATAGCTGTCAGGGTTAAGTAAAATAATGTGTTTGAGCAGTTGAAGAATTATAGGGCAGGTATTAACCGTAAGTGGGCTGTTTCTCAAGCCATTTTGTTGTTGTTGTTGTTCTTAACTACCACAGTTGGGTGTTATAATTTCTGAGACCCTTCCTTCCCTGGCTTATTCATGTATTCCCTTCTCTGCACAGCCACAGTACTTTGCATTTTGTTGCAGGATTTCCGACGCATTGTCTCACTGCTGATTTTGAATGCCTCTTCTAATATTCTCAGCCCCTCCAGGGCAATTATTCATTTTTTTCCCCTCTTGTATCTGCCCAACTCCTACTATAGATCTAGCACAACTTCAAAAAAAAAAAAATAAGACAGTTTTTGAATGAATCAATGGGTCAGACCCATGGATTGTCTGGATCTGATCTAGAAGGAGTACTAAACTTTGAGAAAACAACATAAAAGGAGGTGAAAATCTTTCCATGTTTGATAGTCATTTTAAATGCATTACTCCTTCATTTTCTCTTGGACTTTGCAAACCTTCTGAGAAAGGTGGTCTGATTTATTTATGCTTTAAATAAATTGGGAGGAAAACCCGAGCTTGAGATCATCACCGCTGCAGAATCTGACAAATGTAGATGCTGAGTTTGATGGGGACTCAAGAGATTCAAATCATAATAACATCACAGTTCTTGGTCATGAACCCTAAACATATGTCATGTTTTCTGTAGGCAAAATCCCAGAGTTGTTACCTGAAGGTTCTGTAGATGGGGACACCAAGATGGTACTGGTGAATGCTGTCTACTTCAAAGGAAAGTGGAAAACTCCGTTTGAGAAGAAATTAAATGGGTTTTATCCTTTCCGTGTGAACGCGGTATGAGACAAGATGGATTTCCCTAGCATGTATTTTAGGATCTTGGCCAAGACAGAGAAAGAGAAGTTAGAGACCACTCATGCTCCTGTATGACTTGTTAGTTATAAATTATGCACATTGGACAGTTGGTTGACTCTCTTGAGCTACTGAGTATCACTCAGTAATTTTCTGAGAGACCATCTGCGTAATGGTGAGGACCATGGGCTTTATAATTACATAATTCTGGATGCAGTTGTAGGTTCTACCACTAATGTTCTACGAGTAAGCATCTATGACCTTACTTATCTTCTGGGAATTCCATTTTTTAATCAGTAAAACTTGGCTATTGTAAGGTTTCAGTGAGATTTCACAGAGTTCTTGGCCCACAGCAGGATCTGAACAAATAATTTAGTATTATTATAATTGTTAATGTTGTCCATCTTAATAATAGATGTAATCATGGTAAAGCTAACAAGAGCAACTGTAAGGGTATAAATAATTTATTTTGTTGATTTTTAAGAACATATTTCTTTGACACTACAGCAGAATAAATTTCTTTATGTCTAATTATAAATCTCATGACATCTTAATATCAACTTTCATATTTACTTATATATTTTAGAATCAGCGCAAACCTGTACAGATGATGTACTTACGTAAAGAACTGAACATTGGTTACATAGCTGACCTAAAGACTCAGATTCTAGAACTCCCATATGCTGGAAACATCAGCATGTTCCTGTTGCTTCCAGATGAAATCAGTGATGTGTCCACTGGCTTGGAGTTGGTAAGCCATTCCAGGTTGTATTGTTTGAAACCTCTGGAGCTAAGCTCACCTTTCGTGAGAAGCATGTCTATAGGTGTAGAAAATGGTGTGTAGCTCCTCGCAAAAACATATGAATTGGTTGATTATAAATGTTCATGTCTCAAACTTCCATTCTGTGCATGAAAATATGTCATACATGTTACTTTCTTGCAAATATTTTACCAGTGTGTTACATTTTTGTATCACCCACAAAGTGGTAAAGTTAAAGTCATTGATTGTTAACATGAGACTTGTAAGTTATTTGCCTTCTTTTCTGAGCACTTATGGGTTTTTTTCTTTGATGTTTGGATTTGTAGCTGGAAGATGAAATAACCTACGATAAATTCATTAAGTGGACCAGCAAAGACAAGCTGGCCGAAGATGATGTGGAGGTGTACCTCCCTCAGTTCAAATTAGAAAAACGCTATGAACTCAGATCCATTCTCCAGAGTATGGGCATGGAGGAAGCCTTCAGCCAGAGCCGGGCCAACTTCTCAGGAATGTCGGACACCAATGACCTGTTTCTGTCCCAAGTGTTCCATCAAGCCACTGTGGACGTGAACGAGGAGGGCACAGAAGCAGCTGCTGGCACCGGGGCCATTGTGTCGGGGAGAACTGGCCACGGGGGCCCACAGTTTGTGGCGGACCACCCTTTCCTCTTCTTTATCATGCACAAAATCACTAAGAATATCCTCTTTTTTGGCAGGTTTGTTTTACCCGAAAATTGAAAATTTCTGTTTCTAAACAGGATTTCGTAGTATGAGCTGTAAGCCTCTGAATTGCATTAAGTGCCAAAAATTTAGATACTTTTCCTACACATTTCTGCTTTTTTCTGAACAACTCCTACTAGACACTAATGAGTAGACAGCTGTCCACCATAACACTGCAAGCTTATTAATCATTTGGTCTCCTAAGTGGGATGATGCACCACTTAGGTCTTCCTTACTATTGGTTAATTGTATAACATTAACTTTTACTATATTATTTATTATTTTATACAATGGTTTCAATTATTGTTCACTGTCAGTTTTATGCAGCTGATAGTTACAGAGCAGGTGATCAATAATTTTTCTATCTAAAAAATGCATTTACTTGTTTGTATAATGAGGGATGAGTGGTTGTCCTTTCCATGCCCTCTTATAATAAATAACTAGAAGAAAGCATTGAACAGCAGGAAAATATGTTATATACATTGCTAGCATTATGTATCACATAGATGTGTCTATAACTTATGTAAAATTGCAAGTATATGAAAAAATAAACACGTTTCCATACAACCATTTGTTTGTTGTCATTCCATTGGGTCATAATGCAAGGTGGTCCTTCCATTAGCTCGTAAGACTTGTCATACCTTGATTCCTAAGGATCAGGCATCGTGCTTCATTTTGTGGGGACCAAGAAAAAACAGAATAAAGGAGATAAAAGGGTAACTGCCTCTTCAGGGAGCCCCAGTGTTGGGAGTGGAATGGGGTTGTGTGGAAAATGGTTTAGAGCTGTGGTCTCCTAGCAGCAAAGGGCATGGGAATTCAGAAAAGCTTGAGTCAAAGTCCTTTGGGGATCCTCTTGGTTAAACCTCAAGGATATCAGGAATAAACACTATGTGTAGTGGTTCAGACATAGAATCAAGGCCAACGTCATTGAGCTGAGGGTTCAGAGAGGGGAAGATGGCCTTGGGTGTAAGAGTAAGAGAGGAAACACAAATGCCTTCTTTCAGGGGTGTTTGCTTCAAATAGTGCTGAATGCCTTGAGTGGATCAGAGACAGAGCAGAACATGACTAAGTCCTGAGAACTGAGGCGGGTCTGGTTTGGGGAGTCCGAGCTAGCTGCAGAGTCTGTCTGTAGGAGTGTGGCCAGACTCTGAGAATGTCTCCCAGGCAGCAGGCTTCCCATGATGGAAGGCAGGGATAGATGACCTACTGAACATGGCAGCTAAATGGGTAACCTCAGGCCCTTGACTGTCAGCCCCTACATCTCAGTTTTAGCCCTTATGAGTCCTCTAACCATGGGCCAAGATGGTGCTTCTTTATGTTTTGGTTTTCAACCTAGAAAAAGTAATGGTTTTCTCATAAGGTTGCCATGATGGTTAAATGAATTCATACATCATTAGCAATTCAAAGAATGCTAAGCATGTACAGAGTTTAATAAGTATTAGCGCTGATGTTTATTATCTCTGTCAGAAATAAAACTGTCTGTCAGCTGGTCAAATGTAGAATCCCAGAAAATTATAAAAAAAAAAAAGTGTGTAAGGCTTGAATTGTGGTTTGTTCCCTCGACACCAGACATTTTTGAATATTAAGAGTTCTTGCTTCTTGCATTTTCTTATGTTTAGATTCACTTTTCTATGAACTTCAGTAATTTAGCAGTTTGATAAGTAGCAGCATTCAGAATCATTGTAATTCTTTAGATATCCACATTTCTTGCTCTCACTTTCAAGTTAGAGGATGGGCATGGAATTCAAGGTTCAAAGCACTCTTCAACACTCTAAGGGTATGATTTATGGTCTACTAGCACTGAAATTGCTGATGGGAAAGTTGATGTCAAGATAATTCTTCTTATAGTTTTCATAAATTTCTTTGTGTTCTTAATGATGTTCTTGATATTTCCTTGCATCAAGACTATTTTTTAAAATTGTACTTAAATTTTGTCTTGCTCATCAGCAGATTTTTTCCCATCTGGAAAGTTGTAGCTTTGCTTCAGTTCTGGGAAACTCCCAGCCATTGCTATGGACTGAATGTTTGTGTCTCCTCTCCCCCGTACATATGTGAAAGCCCTAATTTCTAATAGGATGGTATTTGGAGATGGGGCTTTTGGGAAATGGTTAGGATTAGGTTAAGTCATGAGGGTGGAGTCTTCATGATATAATTCGTGCCCTTAGTAGGAGATGAAAGGATCAGAGCTTCCTCTCTACCATATGAGGACAAGAGAGTAGGCAGCCTACTGTGAACCAAGAGCAGAGTGAGTCCTCACCCCAAACCCAACCAGTCTGGCACCCTGACCTCAGATTTCTAGCCTCTAGAACTGTGAAAAAAAAAAAGTTTGTTGTTTAAACCACCCAGTCTTTGGTATTCTCTTATAGCAACCCAAATGGAATAGGGCAACCATTATCTACTCATTGTCTCTGCCCACTCAATTTATGCTCTTCTTCTGGATTCTTATTAGAATAATATTGATGCATCTAGAGTTCTCTCTGTCTTGAAAATTTTAGAATACCTAATTAATTCATAAAAAGGCCAGAGCAAAATCTA
>ML098813.1:0-20064 GCA_003697995.1 Taxidea taxus jeffersonii
ACTCTGCTCCACACCGAGGGGGGGAGCCAAGAGAGGCTGGGGTTTCCCTCAGGCTGGCGGTGCGGGGGCGGGGGGGACATTGCAGTCCCTGTCACTAGATGGGCCCACAGGACAGCGTTCAGGACCTGCGTGTGCATCAGTTACAGTTCATGGCTCAAAACTAGAATGGTGCACAGCATGTTGTAGGTCCTCTGTCGAGGCATGTTGTATGAGGGGTGAACAGGCACCGTTCCCTCTCCATGGCTGTTTGCTTGCCTCATTGGGCCCCAGCCGTCCCCTGCAGAATGGGGGCTGGGCTGCAGGATGGGGCCCAGCACATGGTAGGATGGACGCTTGGGAGGACTCTGCCCATGGGTTGCCGCAGAGCCCACAGCACTGCTCCCCTAGCCGAGGTCCTGGGCCCCTTCCTTGCAGACACACACACAGAGCTTGGGGCCCACTGGGGCAGCAGGGACAGTCTACAGCCTGCAGGACTGCAGGCAAGTTCTTTCCATCCCCCTGGAGGGGTCCTTTGGCTGCTTTGGGCTGATTCTCCAATGCCTCCCCGCCAGTAGGATATATTTAAGTCCTTAAGAATTATAAAGTGCAATTCAAAGGAAACAAATTATTTTTAGGGATAATAATAACTAAGTATGTGGTCAGGAAGCAGTTTTAAAAAAACTCACCCAGGAAGTTTGGGGAAAGCCACATTCCAGCCTTGGGCTGGCCATTGCAGGTGCGGGGGATGGGGGGTGGCTGGGCTTCACTGACCTGGTTTACAGAAGGCATGTGGACCTGGAGCCTGGGGTCCCCTGGGCACCTCCAAGTGCTTGCTAAGGAGAAATTCGTCTCTGTTGCCTTGCATATAACTCAGAGCCAGGCTGTGAACCTGCAGGTTGAACCCTCTCTCCTTCCCGGGAACCTCTCTTGGGAGGAGAAATACGCCAGCCAGCTGGGCTGGACCCCACCGTCACAGCCTTGCCAGGATGCCCTAAATTCATGTGGAGGACTATGTGTACTCTGTTCCCTAGAAAATGCCACGGCTGAGACAAGACAACACTCATTGAAGGGGGTGAAGGCTTCTCTCCTGTTCTGCCTTCCCTGAAGCCACCAAGGAATTTTCCAGAAGACCACTCAGGCACAGGTGGCTCCGTGAAGGCCACTAGTTGTGTTCATGCTGGGCATTGTAGAACATTCTCTCACTCTCTGTATTATCCTTCACCTTGAGTGTGCAGGGTTTTTTTTAAATATATATTTGAAAGATCCTTTCCATGTGCACGTAAATGTATTGCAAAATGGTGTCATGTCCCAAGCGCCGTGTGAATCAATAAACATTTTATTCAAAGGTCTCTCGTTTCTCTGCAAAGGGAAAAGTGCTGCCTTTGCAGCAGCCTGAAGACAGCTGTCTAACTACCAGGAAAGTGGGTCCCTGCTGGGCTTCCGAGAAGAGTGGGACTAGACTCGCCCCATGGAGGTTCAGTCCTCCTGCAAACTCTCTGCTTTCCCAGGGCATGAGCCAGCAGCTAACAGCACAGCCCATGCTCTTCTGGGGGATGGAGCTTGGGGGGGTCCCTAGTTCCCATCTGATTCCCAGAGGACCTGAGACCCCACAGGGCAGGAAGCACTCCCCACCACGCAGAGTTGCAACTCCAGGTCCCCTGGGGCTGCGTGATGAGAATGTCTCCCCAGCGTCCAGCAGGGGCAGTGCTCCGATGGTTCTGGAGAGCTCTCTGGAGGAGTTAAGCCCCCTAAGTTCAGGAAGATGAGTGCTGTCTCAGAGGAAGCTTGGGGAGAGGTGGGGTCTGGGTGCTCCACCCATGGGCCTGGACCCTTCAGCTGGGCACCAAAGGAGGGGTGCCAAGGGAACCATCTTCCAGCTGCAGGGGGACTCCCCCCATCATGAACCCCGAGATGGGCGACAGCACCTTCTCCATGGATGTCTCCAGGCTCATGGGCTCAGGGTTGAGCCACCTGGGGATGTGACCTATGCGGGATGGCAGAGTCGGTATTCTCTCCATGACACCCTGAGGCTTCTCACCCAGCGACTTGTGCTGCAAGCTGACCCTGTGCGTTCCGCTGCTCGCCCGAGCATCTGAGCTCTTGCAGGCTAAGGCTGTGTCTGCACCTTCTGGTTCTCCTGGGTCCAGCCATGTGCTGCCCCGCCCCTCTTGGCCAATTGTCCCAGGGGCAGCTGGGCAGGGCAGGGATTGGGGGCCAGGGAGGACTTGCACAGCCCTTGGCCCTGGGAAAGGGTTAACCTGCCTGGGATTTGCCCTGCCAGACCACTTGGTGGTGGCATGACCTCATCCTCCCTGGGGCAAGAGGACATGGGTGAGAGACAGTTCCTTTCAACTTAACTGGGCAGGAGAGAGGTAGGTCCCAGAGGGGATTACTGAATTCCACCCACTGGGTCCTTAAAAATAACATAGCTAACATGACCCTTTCTCTTTCCCAAATCTCAGAAACCACTGGTTTCAAACAGTATCATTATTTCATATACCACTCAGACAGAAAAACAAACCCACATCGAGGGCTGTAATAGGAGATGCCCACACAAATCTGGCCACATATGGGCTGCAGGCTCAGCGTCCATGAGAACCTGACCTGCCCATGGGAGGGGACAGCAAGGAGAACTCACATGCCTCCCGCTGGCACATGGGGGAGAGGACAAAAACCTCCCTGAGAATGGGCACTCACCTGCTGGCACTCAGAAAGGGTGGGGTCTGAATTCACCTTCCCAGCTTGGAGCGGAGACCCCAGACGGGAAAGTCAAAGGAACATGCCTGGGCTGTAGCAAGCCCGGAGACTTCTGGAAGGACCGGCTGCAGTCTGGGTGGACAGAGGGTGGCATAGGACATCAGATGCCGAAAAGGCCACCTCGAGTCAATAAGCGGGAGTGAGCTGCTTGTCCTTGGGACCACAGATGGATTGAGGCCATCCATTGGCTTCATTGGTAAACATTGAAGTCCAATGTTTACCCCATAGCAGGCAGCGTCAAGTCCCGGACTCCAGGTTGAGGGGCTTGTCCAAAGTCTTGGGGCTGAGTGGTATCAGGCTATAGGGTCAGGCCTCCCCGCCGCCCAGGACAGTTGGTAAAGGAGTCCCATAAAGGCACATGGATGCTAACGATTGTCTGGGCCGATGGCCTGGTAGGGGAGGGACAGGCCCAGGGGACACTGCTGGGATGTGGACCCAGGTGTCTAGTGGGCAGTGTTCCCAGGTCCCAGGGTGTGAGCACACAGGGGCTGGACTACAGCTGTGCGCTGTGACAAGTGGCTGGCAGGCAGATGTGTGCACATCTGGATGGCAGAGTCAGCACCTGCTGAGCTCCACGGACCGGGTGCTTCAAAGGCATCGGCTGAATCCCAAAACAGTCCTGGTCCCAGGAAGACAAAGAGGCTCTGGGCAGACAGACTGTGAGCTGGGGCCTCTGGGGCCACTCTCCAGGGCTTCCCTCCTCCCAGGCCCCTGGAATTCCTGCCAGGATGGCTGTGGACGATGCAGGCATGGGCTGGGAATAGTGAGGAGTCCTTCCACACGCCCAGGCTGTGGGGTCACGCAGGCAGGGCTGTCTGCACTGGACCATCTCAGCGCCCCCAGTTGCCTTTGCCCCCTCATCTAGAAGGGAGAGGGGTCACCCTTATGAGACTTTATGCCACACCTGGGTTGGTCTGTTGCCCCCTCTGATGAGCCGAGTGAGGCCGGGCACATTTCACTGAGGACCCTGGTGCCAGGCTCCCTGCCCCGGGCTCTGCTGGAGCGACCAGGAGGGGCTTTCTCCCCAGGCCACAGAGATCTCCCTGGGAGGAGAGAAGCTGCTCAAGGACCTCCAGAAGCTGCCTGCCCTTCCTGTCCCTAATCATCCCCCACAGGCTCTTCTGAAACCCCCAGGGCCTGGCTCTGTGGGTGGGGGTGCTGGTCATGCCTCCCTCCACTCATGGGACAGAGGAGTGACTTGGCCCGGTGTACAGCCAGTTGGGTCAGCACCTGGCCCCCAGACCCGCCATTTCCGGAAAGAGGGTTTTCTCTGCAGGATCCTCAGGGGGCTTGGAAGTCAGCTCCCCCGGGGCCTCAGGTGGGCCAAGGGAGACCGAGCCCCGTGGGGGCACCGGCCTTGGGGGCGGGCCCTGGGCCGGAAGCTGGCTGCTCCGCTTGCTCCCTCCCGCAGGCATCCCTCTGTGCAGTGTGGGCCGCGCTGTAACCCGACTCCGCTTGCGCTCCTGGGGGGCGGGAGCCCAGCGGCCTTCGCCCCGCGGCCTGAGTGCCACATCACTGCGCTGCCGCAAGCCCGCCGCCCACCATGCTGCCCCCGCCGCCGCCGCCGCCGCCGCTGCTGCTGCTCCTCGCCGCGCTGGCGGCCGCCGCCGCCACCCGGCCCGGGTGCCCGCTTGCCCGGGGGCCCGCCGGTAACTTTCCCACCCCGTGCCGGGAACTTTCCCCTGCGTCCAGCGACCCCTGGCCTGAACACATCCCGCGCTCGCCCATGACCTTGGACCTCCTGGTGGGCTGGGAAGGGGCATCAGGCTCGCCCGGTACAGGGAGGCTGGAACCCCAGGGCAGAGCGCAGCAGGCAGCTGGGACAGCAGAGGGGCTCAGTGCCCTGCCCAGGGGAGTCCTCCTTGGATCAGGACACAGTGGGTGGGATGTCCTGCCTTGGGGTCCGAGGGAGCAGGTGCCAGCACTTTGCAGGGGACAGGCCATCCAAGGTCCCTGTTCCTTCCAGGAATGAGGCAGGCTATGGGCCACAGGGAACTCTTAACCCCTCCCTGCCACCTTGGGCCAGTGATGTGGACAACACTATCTCTGGAAATGGGCTGGGAGGGCCTGGGAAGGGGCTCAGTCCTCTGGGAGGAGGCGTGGTCATTGGGAAGGGAGAGGGTGTGCCTGGAGGGCTCTGGGACAGGGCTAGGGGGTGTGCCTGCCTGTGTGATCTCACCTGAGAGTGTTGGGTGGAGGCAGGGGACCTGGAGTCCTGGGCTCTGGCCCCTCCTGGAGCGGATTTCAGTTTCCCCTCGTGTTCAGAGTTGTCGGTGCATCTAGTCCCCTGTGCTCAGGGTCCTTATCAGCAGCAGACATCTCTGTCCCTGGATGTGGGGGTCCCTTTGGGCACAGGGGTCTGGGCATCTCTCGAAGGCCAGGGTTTGCGGATTCCCGAGAACAATGTGGCACAGCCAAGTGCATGTGCCAGGAGAAAACGCCCCTCTCAAATGCACCGATGCCAGTCTTTCCTTTTTCTTCCCTCTCCGTCTGGGTTTTCACCGCCACCCCCTCCAGCCCTTGCCCTCACCCCTTGCCTCCTCCCTATTGCTGCAGAAAGGCCCCGGCAGAGTGTGTGCGTGTGCATGTGCGTGCGTGTGTGCCCACGTGTGCACAGGTGCACAGGCGGGGTGTGGACTGAACTCTCACTGGGTCATGGATGGACCTTCCCCTACAGGAAATGTCTAGAATCAGGCTTTTCAGGGACCATGGCCCCTCCTCCAGGAAATCCCCCCAACCTGTCCTTTTCCCAGGGAGAAAGGCAGCCGTCTCCCCTGGAGGCTGGCACAGACCACTCCTTCCTCACCTTGAGGAAGGCCCCGAGGTGGCACTGGGGACTGTTTCCAGGAGAAATCCTTGCTCCAGTCCGGTTTTCCCTCTGGACAGAGGACCACGTGCAGTCCACAGAAGCCGAATGGCTTTTCCAGATGGCAGGCTGGCGTGGGCGGGGACTGGACAGTTGGTGTCCAGGCTGTTTTGAGACCTCTATCCCTGTCCCTTTTGTACCTGTCCTGGAGCCTCAGGGCAAGCCTGGACCCTCCCCTCCACCCTCGTCCCTTGCCTGATTTGAGGTCTCTACAGTGAGCCTGTGGGCAAAGGCAAGGTTCATGCTCCAAGGGCCTAGGCGGGTCTGGGTTCAAATTCTGGGCTCTCTTCTCTGCTATGTAGCCTTGCGCAGATGGGCCATCCTCTCTGGCCTTATTCAGGTTTCTCATCTGTTAGAGGGGATGTTGGTCCCCTTGGCCGGGGACCAACAACCTAACTTGGGCTGAAGAGGGAGGGCTGGAGGGAGCCAGCCAGCCCAGGTCAGCTGGGCCCCTCATTGAAGACATGCTGACACCTTGTGGTCACCTGGTGGAACAGGCGTGTGCAGGCTACCAAGGAGCCCCAGCCTTTGGGTCGGGGCCTCTAAACCCAAGGATGCCAGCCCTGTGGTACTTTTACATTTTCCAGCGGTCACACTGGAGAGGGAACGAAGCACAGGGGAAATTCACCTGAATAACCAATTTGATGTAAGCCAGTCTCTTGTTTCAGTTCCCGCTTGCCCAGGGGCCATATAAAAACTATGAATGAGATATTTTAACGTTCTTTTTTTAGTACTAAGTCTGAGGTTTGGCGAGGACATCATCCATCCAGCAGGTGTCAGCAGGGACTGACCGCCGGGAGTGCTCAGTGGGGCATGCAGCCCCCTGTGGCCAGAGCAGCAATGCCCCCCTCGGCCCCACTCCAGCCCTGGGCTCCCTAAAGGCGCATGCACTGGGGCTGGTTTCTTGTTGGGGTGGAATTGTGTCCTCCTACCAAGAGATGATGGAATCCCCATACCTCTGGCTGTGACTTTACTGGGAAGTGGGGCTTTGCAGGTAAAGTAGGAGTATGAGGATGTCAACACCGGCTCAGAGTGGGCCTTAAATGCCATGATGGGTGTCCTTAGGAGAGGAACAGATTGGGACACAGACCCACCAGAAAGGACACATGACGATGGGCGTGCAGCCACAAGCCCAGGGATGTGGAGGCTGGGAGAGGCAGGGAGGACCCTCCTTCAGATCCCATGGAAGGGCCCAGCCGGCCAGCCCCTGATTTCAGGTTGCCAATCTCCAGTGGTACGGGATGGTCACTGTCAGTCTACCAGCTTGGGGGGTCTTACACTCCGGGCACACAAATGCAGGTATGGACAGAGGAGCTGGAGGTTCCCAGCCCAACTGTCTGTCTGGGAGGTTTTGGGCTCTAGAGCGAACCCTCTGAGTCACGACATCTATCCCTGGGGTTGAGCAGTCAGCATCGGACACAAACACCCGTGCACAGGACACTGCATGGATATGATGCTTTGACCCATTGTCCTGTCATTAACTCGGTGCCTTTAGCTGCAAAGACAAACACACTGTTCCAAGCAAGGTCTTAGGTTGGTTTCCTGGGATTCCCTTCTCCCCTCAAGTATTGGTTCAGCCTGACACCCTTCTCATGCTGCAGAGGATGGTGGGCGTGGGTCAGTGAACACATTAGACCATAGAGACTTCGGAGTGTCAGGCGGCGTACCCAGGAACGCCCTCCCCTGCACGCTTAGGGGAGCAGGTGGCTTTTGCTGCTTGAGGTCCCTCGAGCTCGAACTCTGCCGCTGGGCTCATCCCAACACGCATCACCAGGGGTCCAAGGTGGGCGCAGGTGGGCACACGACAGCCCTCTATTGGTGTCAGAGTCTGCAAAACTTAGGAAAATTATTCAGGAAAATTATTTTAGGATAATTACCCTCTTACCTATTGCTTTTAGCCATGTAGGACAGCCTGGAACCTTTGGCTTGTGGTCTCTGAGGTGTTAGAAAACAGTAACAGTAATGGAGCTGTGCTGGGCACTGACTGTGGGTCGTCCGGTAGGACCTTCATGTTGTACCCACGTGTATAGAGTAAAAGCCCCCATGCAACGAGGAAACAGAAGCCCTCGCCATGTTGTTCAGACAGGAAGGCAGAGTGGGTCCCCGGGCAGCAGACCAGTCCCTCCGAGCCTTGGCACCCAGCCAAGTGATTGCCTAGATCTCTCTCAGTTGCCAGTTTGGAGAGTGGAATCCAGGTGGTGAGGGGGTGCCTTGTCCCCATCCCAGGAGGACGCTGGGAGCCGGTCTGCTGAGGGATTGGGGGCTATGGTTGCCTCGTCTGTGGAGGGCACACCGTGTGCACAGGGTCCTGCAGGGGGGAAGCTGCCTGGCCAGGCCCACGGGACCTGAGCCCACCCTCCAGCAGCTTCCGCTCCAGGGCTTGCGTTTGTCCTCTCAGGAAAGTTCTTGCAGCACCCAGATTTCATGGCACGCCGCTAGACGGGCTCCCACCCTTCCCAGGCTCACGGATCAGGGCTGGGTTCTGTGTGAGGGGACAGGATTAGAACACAGGCTTTTCCCTCTGTTTCAGCCTTCTTCTGGGCTCCCCCCTGCACCCCTTCCCCGTTTCCCATTCCTGCCATTCAGCCTGCCCTGTCCTCCCCGGACTCCTGCCAGGCCGAGGCCCTATCATGCTGATTTCCATCCGTCCTGATCTGCTTCCTGCTCTTGGAGCTCCAAGAGCCCTCAGGACCTTCTAAGAGGGCACTCAGCAGGTGGCGCTGAGTCAGCCTGGTGTTACTGGCCTTCCCATCGTTCTCACTGTTGGGCCCACCTGCATGGGCCTCGAGGCAGGCCGTGGGAGCCCATGGTTGCAAGGAGCACTGTCCGTGCTGGTCTTCCTTCCCCAGTTCAGGAGACCCTGGAACACAACTCTTGCAGAGTGTTCTGGAAGGGGGCTGGAAGCTGGTGTCCATCGACTCTTGGGGGGCTTTGAGTAACATGGGGTCAGTGTTACTGGTGGGGGTAGAGCCAGGTGTGGTACAGGCTCCAGGAAAGGCTGGTTAAATATTTGGGAATTTTGCCAGAACTAGTTGTTCAACTGCTAGAAGCTTGGCAGGGCCTCCATGGCGGTGTTTACACCATGGTGGCTGACAAACACGGCCAGGGGGGTGCCACCCACACCACGCTCTGGGTGTCTTTCCTTAGGCAAGTCACCGCACCTCCCAGGAGCCAGGCTCCCCACCTGCAGAGTGGGGAGCAGGGCTCCATCAAACTTGGAGGGTTGGGGTGCAGCTCTGCGAGGCAGGGCTGGTGGGGGGCCCGCCCAGGGTAGTGTGCATTCTCCGGATGATGGGATGACCGGGGTCTGTGCCCCTAACAGCACTGTCCTTTCTCTTCCCAGGTGACTGCTACGGGCCATGGGCTGCAGACAGTGGTACGATGCACGGACTTCTCTCTTGTTCGCTTTGGCAGCCCCGCCACACTGTTGAGCCCTTTAGAGACCCGAACCCCCAGGTCCCAAGGGGCTGATTAGTAACAAGGCCCAGTACTCAAATCCAGACCCCTTCTTAATCAGCTGGAAAGGAGACAAAAGAGGAGGGACCCTCTCTCTCTGCAGCCTGGGCTTCCCACCCTGGCTCTGCCCCCAGCTCTCCCAGAAATGCTCCTTCGAAGCTCCCCTGCTCCCCTCGCCCCATGGCTGCTTGGGGCCTGATGTGGCCGTAGATAGATGGCGTGTCTGCTCTTTTTCCTGGGAGCTCCCTGGGTCTCGGGTCTGTGCAGGCCCCTGCCAGGCAAGCCCCTTTCCCTCTCTGGCCCCTGGCCCTCTGCTCTGTAACAGGAGGAAGGGAAAGCTGACCTCAGAGGGGTGGGCTTGAAGATCAGGTGGGCTCTGACAGCTCTGATGAGCTCAGAAGCAGATGCATCTCCTCAAGTCCCCTCCTGCCAGATTTGAGTATCCGGTGGGTTCTAAGTGGAGGGTCCAGACTTCTTTGAAAGGCAGGGAATATTCTCTCAATGCAAAAGTCAACAACACATATAAAATGTTTTGAGCAGAGAAATCACCCCATCCCTTTAAACTTTGAGAAGTGGCAACATCTTGTCACGTGTGGGAGGTGCCCCTGAGGGCATGGGAAGGGGCAGCGTAAGGACAGCCATGCCCTCAGCTCCATGCTGGGCAGGCCAGTGGGGCTGGCAAGCGCCCTTGGCCACATGGGGTTGGAGAGAGAGGAGTTACAATCACAGCTGAAAATGCCCGGGGACAGTGAAGTCCCCGTGCCCGGGACACCTACCTGTGAGATGCAGAGCGGGATCAGGCAGGGCTGAGCCGTGGCCATCCTGTGAACCAGCCCTGTTCTCAATGCCCTGAGCCCAGCTAACCACTCCGCGATCCACCACTTTCCCAGAGACAAAAGGCAATCCAAGCCGGGTGCACCTTTGGGGACTGGTTTGCCTCAAGGCTGTGAGTTTGGGAGGATCTGCACCTGTTTCTGCCAACTGAGAGTCTGCTGGCTTCTTCCATGTCCCTAATGCGGCGACAGCGAGGCTGGCTTTCCTGTACCCATCTTGCAGCTGTGGCCACTGAGACCTAGAGCAGCCGGCCCCGGCTCACCTACCAGGGAGCAGCAGAGCCTGCTTCATCTCAGGAGCCTCATCGGGGCCCTGCGGGCTGTGGCTTCCTCCCTGGGAGCCCTGGGGGTGGCCCCATTCCTGTGGGCTCCAGCCTCATGGGGCTCTGCTGGGGCAGGGCGGGCCCTCGATGCCCATGCCTGACGGTTGCCCATGTGGGTCCCGGAGGCAGGGAGTGACGCGATGACCCCACTGCCTTTAGCCACGTGCATGGACATGCCGCTCAGGACCTGCAGTGACGTGGCCTACAACCAGACGGCCTTCCCCACGCTGCTGGAGCACCGGTCCCGGGAGGCGGTAGAGGCCAGCTCTGAGTACATCCTGCTGAGCGTCCTGCACCACCTCCTAGAGGGCCAGTGCAACCCGGACCTGCGGCTGCTGGGCTGTGCTGTGCTGGCCCCCCGCTGCGAGGGCGGCCAGGTGCGCAGGCCCTGCCGACACGTGTGTGAGGGGCTGCGGGAGGCCTGCCAGCCTGCCTTTGACGCCATCGACATGGCCTGGCCCTACTTCCTGGACTGCGGCCGCTACTTTGCGAGCGTGGAGGAGGGCTGCTACGACCCCCTGGAGAAGCTGCGAGGTGTGTGGGCCCCTGAGGTCTGGAGGGAGGGCGCTTCCCCCAGGAGGCCTGCCAGGATTGCCTGTGGCCAGCCAGAAAGGTGGCACAGATGGTACCGGCAGGGAGCTGGCCTCCCCAGAGTGGACTCAAGGAAGCTGTGGGAGAGGCCCTAAGAGCTGGGCTTTGGTGTCTCGGGAGGGGGAATGGGCAGCCCTGGGCAGTGGTGAGCCACTCATCTCAGCAGGCATGCAAGGAGGCTCTGGGGGGCAGGGTGTTCCAGGGCAGGTGGGAAGGACAGATGTCCTGAGCGCCAGCCCTCCGAGGACACAGCACAATCCCAAGAAGGCCTGGCTGGGAGAACTTTCCATGGCCATGGAAATACTCTCTCCTGAGCCATCCCAGCCAGCAGCCACCAGTCACTCGTGGCTGCTGGGTACTTGGAACGGGTCCCGGGCTGCCCAGGATCTCACTTTTGGTTTTATTTGACTTGAAAGAATGGAAGCTGGAGTGGAAGGGTTCAGGTGTGGCTGGTGTGGGCCGGCCTGGATAGGGCAGGACTGCATGGTCCCCGGTGTGGCCCGCCCTCATGTCACCACGCTAATGGTCGGGTTCACGAGCTCTGGCGCTGGGTGCCACCCCCGAATGTGGGTACTTACCCCAACTTCACAGAGGACAAAGTGGAAGCCCTGGGAAGGCACATGGCAGCAGGGGCATCAGCATCCACCTGGTGGAGTCAGACCGCTGTTCGGTCTGTGCATTCATTGAGTGCTGGCTGTGTGCATGGCTCCATGCTGGGTGCTGGGATGCTGATGATGGCAGGGGAGGATGGGGATGTACGTCTGGGACCAATCTGCGCTGGCCCCCCGGTTCACTGGCTGTGTGTGGGGCACAGGGCTGACCCCGGAGTGGGCTCTGGGCAGAGGAACTCTGCCACCCACAGGCATGTATGCAAGTGTGGGGGCCCACGGGCCATCCTCTGCCGGCGGCCGCTAGGAGTTGTGTGCATGTGCAGAGGCTGAGACTTGGCTGTGGTTGCACTGGGAGAGGGCAGGGGTGCAGAGGAAGGAAACCAGACATCCCCACGGGGCCGAGCCAGACTGCCCTGGGAAAGCCCATGGAGGTGGCCTGAGAGAGATTATTTTGGGCAATTCTGCCACCAAATTGCTGGTTCTGTCTGCTTTCTTCCTCCCTGGAAACCCTTTTGAGCAGAAAGAAAACCAAAGGGCTAGTGAGAGGCTTGGGGCAAAGGATTAACCCTTAACCAGCCAGCAGGAGCCATATCTTCAGTCCAGAGACAGGGAGAGGGGAGGGTGCCTGGGACTTAGAAGGATGGGCCAGGCTGGGAAGACCAGGGCTCCTCCAAGGGAGACCTTTTAGAGTCCAGGGTAAAGCTTCCCTCCCTCCTCTCCCCTTCCCTCCCTTCCCCTTCCCCACCTCCCACTCTCTCCCCTCCCTTGCCCTGCCTCTCCCTCCACTCTCCCTGCCTCCCTCCCCTCCCCACCCTGCCCTGCACCAGCACCTTCACTGCTGGGTTAGTAATCAGTGATGACCTTTGCTGTCATCATTGTTGTGGTCTGTGGACTCTAGGGAGCCCTTCTGAGCCGTGGGTGCTGGACTGACAAGGCACTGAGGCCACCTCACACCAGGAAGCAGCGTAGACAGAGCCGACTGGGAACCTCCTCTGGCACTGGGTTTAGAGCTAAGTGTCTGTGGAAAACAAAGCCTCCGGAGTCAGGAGGCCACCCGCCAGACCGTGGTCTCCTCGGGGTCCTGGTTTCTGTGGCTGTGTCTTCGTCTTTATCATCTCCTGCCTTGTATTTTACACACTTTCCTTAGCCACTGTTTGTTCTCCTCACCATTGCAGCTTCATGTGTCCTTACAGCTGTAGATAGTAGGCAGCATAAAGGGGATTTTAATGGAAGACAGAAACAGGTTGACCCTCAAGCTTCCGAGTGTGGCAGGGGAGAGGGTGTGAGGGCGCAGGGGTGGCCAGGGTCCCAGGGGTTGTAGGGGAGCCAGGCGGGGGAGGGACAGCCACGCAGGGTGGTGAGGGAAACTGAGGGCAGCTGGTGGCTCCCCTCAACACCGCCATTCTTCCCCAGAAGGCCTGGACACAGAGGAGGCACTGCCCTCGGGCCTCCCTCCGACCTTCATCCACTTCACACATCACTCCTACGCACAGATGGTGCGTGTGCTTCGGCGGACGGCGGCCCGCTGCGTCCACATTGCCAAGACCTACAGCATTGGCCGGAGCTTCAATGGCAAGGAGCTGCTGGTCATCGAGTTCTCGGCCCGGCCCGGCCAGCATGAGCTGAGTAAGCTACTGCCGCTGGCGGAGGCCCAGGGGAGATGTCTGCGTGCGGGTCAGCTCCCAAGAAAGGGCTCTGGGGAGCGCAAGCCCAGGTCCAGCACACAGCAGGGGTGGGAGACGGGGAGCAGGGGTGGGGGACAGGGAGCGGGCAGGGTCTGTGCTCTGCTTGCTGCCCTGGGGCGCATGGCCATATCCCACAACGGGGAGATGGGAACTGGGGGCTCCGTCCGGGGGAGCATCACCCCCACAAGCTGGGGGAAGAGAAGCAAGGGGGTTCCTGGTGGCCATGGGCATGTGGAGCCTTGTCTGTCTCTGGGGAAATGTACCTGTACTCTGTGCATTCTGTCCTTTTTGCAATCTCTGCCTGGCACACTCAGACCCAGGCAAGTATGTGCACACTTGGTCCTGCCACTCCACATTGGCTCCTTGGAGTTGCTTGGTGAACGTAATCACCCAGAATGATCTGAAGGAAGCGCGTCGTCCTTTTCAAAAACCAAGTCCATTTCAACTCATGAGGCTCAGTGTCTTGTTTTGAGATAGGGAAGAGCTATGTGGAAAATGCTAGATTTTATCGGCTTGGTACCAACAAAACGGGAGGTCAGACTCCACTGCAGGCCCCCGTTCACTGCCCTCCATAGTGGGGGTGCTGAACAGAGCTCACCAGGAAGCTGGATCTCCGAGCAGGGGCTGGGGCTCAGAGGGCTAGCTCGAGAATCCAAGAGATTCTAGCAAAGTCTCAGCCCCTGAGAGGCCTGTGTCCCATGTAGTGAGCTGAAGACCACTGTGAACCCCTCCATGGCACAGGGGCCCAGTTCTGGCCTCTGCTAGGAGCCCTTCCTTGGCCCTGTCCTCAGCTGGTCTATCCCCTTGTCTGTAGGAGGCACAGGGGTCAATCCAGAAATAGTTCCCTTTGGACCTTTGTTTTTTTTAATTGGAAAAAATATGCCATCTGATGTTAAGTGGCTCTGGCACCTCTGCTGGGTTCACTACACTCGGCCCGATTTTCATCCTTGTAGTCTGGGCAGCATGGATGTCATGAACCCAAAGCTCATGACAGAGGTCACCTGGCCCCACCCCAGCCTCCTTGTCCCACCCTGCCTCCTGCCCCTCCAGCTCATGGGACGCTCTTGGATGAAGATAGGATTCCTCCCATCTCAGACTGGTATGCAGCTTTGGACTGTGGTGAGGGATGTCCCCTGTGAGAAGGTTAAAGGAAATGACCATTGTGGGAAGCCTCAGGGTCATTTCTACCCTCAGAAGGCAGGAGGGACACGAGTGTTTGTTCCCATGGCTATAGGTCCATGGGCTGCGCACAGCCAGGGACAGAGATGCCATTTTCCAGAGACTCAAAGAAGAGAGTTGACTTGCCTGAGGTCACACAGTAGTAAGGCTGCCAGGCCCCTGGTCTACTATTATTTTCTATCCACATTCCACTCATCCATCCATCCACTGAGCCATTCTTCCATCCAGATAACCAAACATCCATCTACCTATCCATCCATCACTCAGCCATCTTTCTATCTGTCCTTCCATCCATCCATCATTCTATCCCTCCATCCGTCCTTCCAACTTTTCACCCACCATCCTTCTATCCAGATATCCATCCATCCATCCATCTATCCATCCATCCATCCATCCATCCATCCATCCATCCATCTTTCTATTCCTCCATCTAGGGATTCATCCTTCATCCAAATATCTAAACTTTTCACCCATTCATCCTTCTATCCAAATATCCAAACATCCATCTACCCATCCATTTATCTGTCCTTCTATCCTTCTGTCCATCCTTTCATTTTTCTATCCATCTTTTCATTCATCCTTCTATCCTTCCATCCATCTTTCCATTTTTCACCCATCCATCCTTCTATCCAAATACCCAAATATCCATCTACCCATCCATCTACCCTTCCTTCTTTCTACCCATCCTTCCACCCATCTTTCTATCCCTCTACTCATCCTTCCATCTTTCACCCATCCATCCTTCTTTTCAAATATCCAAACATACATCCATCCAGCATCCTTCCATTTTTCTATTGAAATATGTAACCACTCATCTACCTATCTACCTATCCAACCCTCTATCCATCCTTCCATCCTTACACCTATTAGTCCATCCTCCCATCTATCCTTCCTTCCTAGATTCCTTCCTTCCTTCCTTCCTTCCATCTGAGCCCTGTCTTCCCATCTAAGCACCATTGTACACCTTAATTTACTACACAAATATAAAAAGTGGCCATGAATAAAATTCACACCGAGCAACGATAACCTATATTGTTATTAATTAATATCCTTGATGTGTTTTGTTAATGATTGTGGCTAAGCTTAAGGAATGAGCTTAGTAAGTCTTGACTTTGATGAGACCTCATGAGTCACCGAGATGCTGGGGTCAAAACAAGAATGACTAGGTCCCAAAGCACCCCTCCAGATTTGCCACATGGGCCCTCAAGTCTCCGGGAACACTAGGGTTGAGACGACCCTTCAGGTCCCTGTATCTCTCCCAAGTGGAGCCTGAGGTGAAGCTCATCGGCAACATCCATGGAAATGAGGTGGCGGGGCGGGAGATGCTCATCTACTTGGCCCAGTACCTGTGCACCGAGTACCTGTTGGGCAGTGCCCGCATCCAGCGCCTGCTCAACACCACGCGCATTCACCTGCTGCCCTCCATGAACCCCGACGGGTACGAGGTGGCTGCTGCGGAGGTGAGTGCCCTCTACACCAGATCCCATGGACTACTGCCTTAGACAGCCTCCCATCTGCTCCTTCACTAGCAGTGATCGGGGGCCTGTGTGTACCCGCCATTCTGGGTGATAGGCATTCAGCAGGCATCAGCATCAGCATGGTCCTACTTGGGATCAGGGGCAGACACCCATAATTCTGTGGTGTGGGAATGAGAGGATGTGCTCTAGAGAGAGATCTGATGGAAAGGTGGGGCAGGGGAGATCTCACAGTAGCTGGAGCCCCAGAAGCTCTCCCATGTGACTTGGAGCAGAGCCCCAGCAGAGGTGGGGAGCAAGCAGTATACGTAACTATTGGGGGGATTCAGGCCAGGGGATGGCCAGGGCAAGGCCCTGAGGCTGGAGGCTCAGCCAGGAGGCTGGATGGGATAGCCGGATGGATGGCAGAGGAGGTCAAGGACAGCTTGGCTGGATATGCTCCCAAGTTCATGACACAAGGCAGCCCTGGCCTCCGACCCAGCCTGGCCCTGTGGCCTCCCTACGGAAGCAGTTGGGGTGGGGTGTGCTGACCCTCAGGTGGGGGTGGCTTGTGCTTCTAGGGGGCCAGCTACAATGGGTGGACAAGCGGGAGGCAGAACGCGCAGAACTTGGATCTGAATCGCAACTTCCCTGACTTGACGTCCGAGTACTACCGCCTGGCTGAGTCCCGCAGTGTGCGCGGTGACCACATCCCCATCCCGCAGCACTACTGGTGGGGTAAGGTAGGAGACATCCCCGAGCCCACACCCCATGCACCGTCCTGCTTTCGAAGGGTCTCTGGTTATTCTGGGACCGCAGGCCCGGTCTCCCCAGGGCATGGGAGTCTGAGCCTCCAAGTCTCTGCTTCCTGCCTGGGACATGGGGTTGTTGGGGTTCAGAGAAAATGTATGGAAAACACCCTGGGCCTGGTGGGTACTCAGAGACAGCTCCCCGGGCAGACTGCCTGGAGGAAGTGACGGCCCAGGGTGGTGGGGAAGTGAGTCTCAGGCAGGAGTGTGGGCCAGTGGGAGAGGCTGGTGGCACCTGAAGGGACTCTTGAGGGCTGGGTGGGGGCCGAGCCATGGCCTTGTGGCAGGGTGGGCAGGGACGGTGGGCCCAGAGATGGCTGGAGGCAACCAGCAGGGGTATATCTGGTTCTGACCATGGCCTTGCCCGTGCTGGGCAGGTGGCGCCCGAGACCAAGGCAATAATGAAGTGGATGCGGACCACCCCGTTTGTGCTCTCAGCCAGCCTCCACGGGGGCGACCTGGTGGTGTCCTACCCCTTTGACTTCTCCAAGCACCCCCAGGAAGAAAAGATGTTTTCTCCCACACCCGATGAGAAGGTGAGAGGGGGCGGGCCTGCTGTGTGTGCAGGGGAGGATGCAGGGGGAGCGGGGGTGAGGCGGCCTCCGCGCTGGCCTGGCCTTGTCCCTGACCTGGCCTTGTCCCTTTTCTGAGCTCAGTGAGACCCACGCAGTCACAGGAGCAGTAGGAGCCTTCAAGGCCCAGCTCTAAAAGTTCTTCCTCCAGGAAGCCTTCCAGGCATCTGGGAGCAGCTCATCCTTCCTTGGGCCACACCCTACCTTCCATCCCTGTCCCCAACTGGGAGGCCTTGGGGTGAGAACCTTAGCCCACTGCTCTCCCTGCCAGCACAGGGAAAGGTTGGAGTTCCAGGAGAGGCCGGCAGAGGGCAGTGCCGTAGTGTGCATGGTGCCCGCCTGACTTTGGCCGCCTCTGGGCTTCTCCAGGGCCTTGCAGGTTTGCTGAGGGTCCCCAGGGCCAGGCCGGCTCCATGGGAACCCAGCTGCCACGGGATCGGAGAAGAAATTCTGACCTTGGAGTTCCCTTGGGTCTGAAGACCACTTACCCCTGTTCAGACCTCAGTTTCCCTCACTGGTCAGACCAGCAGGACAGGGGATGTGATCATGGCCAGATCCTTCTCCACCCCACTCTTCCATTATGGACTGGCTGCCTGAGGTCCCCCCACCCTACCCTCCGCCCTGACCGGGCTCCTCCCCAGGCCTGATCTTGGAGTTCATGCAGGCTGGTCTTCTGGGAGGTGGGAATTGATCACTTTCCATCTTGGCTTGGAAAGGTCCTTGCTCTCTGCTCAGTCACCCAGCAGGCCTCCCTGTGTCCCAGGGGCGATGGGGAGCCAGGCCTGCCCTCTGCTTCAGGGCAGGGCGGGGAGCGGGGGGGCTGTGGGGACAAGTGCCCGTTCCCCTTCCTCAGTCACGCAGGTCAGTTCAGCCTCCCCCTGCTCTCCGCACCCTGTGCTGCTGGTCTGCATCAAGCAGGACCGGCCCTCGCATGGAGGGTCCTCGTCCAGATCAGGAGGCAGAGCCAGAAGCGGGCTGGACCCAGACGGAAGGTTGCCAGGAGGCCAGGGGCGCGAGGGGGTGTGTGTCTGTATGCGCACGTAGATATGCTGGGTGAAAGCCCAGTCTGGCCCCGACCTTCAGGAGGGCTGCCCTGGAGGAGAAGGTGATTTCCCACAGGCATCGAGCAGGGACCGGGAGGTGGAGCAGGGACAGCAGGCAGAGGGCCCTGCCTCCAGGACAGGGGGGGGAAGGCAACTCCTAGGTCCCACAGGTGCTTGCTCCTGTGCCCCTTCCTCTTTGCACTGTTTCATCCCTTCCCTCCCTCCCCCCCCCCACACACCCCTGCAGCTAGCACAGTCCATGCTCAGAGCCCAGCACGTGCCCCAGGCTGGGTGGTTTCCCCTGTGGGCCTGCCCCTGACCCCTATGCTGTCAGAGGGCAGGGCTGACCCCATGTCCACCCAGGGGGCCTGTGTCCCCTCAGCAGCAGGAGCCCTCAGTGCCAGGCCCAGTGTCTGAATCCAGAGGCAGATGCGTGAAGGTGTCTCTTGGGGGTGGGGGATGTTCGCCTCAACGAGTCCCACTAGAGTCAGAAAACCCAGAGTCCTTCCCACCAGCCATCAATCACAGATCGATCATGCTCAGGCCCATAGCCAGCAGTGGTCTCTGTGGAAACCAGGGTCCCAGGAGGGGGACTGCGGGGCAGGGGCGTGGGAGGAGGGGCTGGCCAGTGTGTCCCAGTTCTCCCCCAAACAGAGTGTGCCCTCAAGAGCCAGCACCTCTTGGTAGTATTCGGGCCATCTGTTCCCCTATATCTGTCCCTTCTGCCAAAATCCTTCTCCCAAGCTTGGCTCAGCTCTGTCCTCCCCCTTAAACCCTCCCCAACCTAGCCCACCGCCAGGTAGAGGGAGTGAGAGCATCTGAGGGGTCCCAGGTGGCAGAGCTGGGCAGGCCAGTCCTCCTCGTGGCCTCTGGCCTGAGCTCCTGCAGAGGAAATACCCCCACCCCCACGCCCCCTCGCTCATTTACAGCCGGCTGTCCTCCTGGCTTCCTCGTCCTGCACCTGCCCCCTGGGTTGGGCCTGTTCCCAGCGGGACCTGTGGCTTATATGTCCCTGGGATCCCACCAGAGAGACCCTTGCTCTGGCCTGACCCCACCTGCCCAGCCTTCCCCTTTTTGCAGAGGGGTCTCCGGCCAGGACAGACTTCTCCCAGGGCCGTGGGGCTCTGACAGGCATAGTCTGCTAGGCCCCGTTATCCACATGATCCCAGCTTGGGAGCTGCCACCCTGAGCAGACCCCATGTCCTGCACTGGGACACAGACATGGGGGGAACTGTGCCCCTGCCTGGTGTGGGGGCAGCATGGGAGGAGGGCTGCACTGGGGGCAGGGGCATGGATGCACTCAGATGCGTCCCTCCACCCACCACAGTGGGTACTGCACATGTGTGGTGACAGGTGGGGGCTCCCACAGGCACAGGTTGTCCCCCGGGGAATATGGGGTGATGGTTATTGTAGAAGAGTCAGTGGTGACGTCAGTGAAAATGAGGCCTGCCCCAGTCTCCTGCCTATCCCAAGGCCTGCCTCTGCAGGAAGGGCCTGGGAAGTTGCAAAGCTGACCTCGGGGAGCCCTGCCTGTGTTCCTTCGGTGCACCCCCTTCCTGGGAGAAAGCCCACCCTCCCCAGCCAGGTGGGTAGGGACTCCACAATGTGCCAGGTTCCCATCACAGGTGCCCTGAGCTCTGGCTCTTGTGTCTCTGGGCCTTTGCATGTGCTGTGCCATCTGCAAGGACACCACTCCCCCTTCCTATTTGTGCTGCAGACCCCTCCTCAGTCCATTGCCCTCAGCGCTGAGGGTATCTTGCAGGGCGCCCCACCTTCTGGCCTTGGCCTCATGAGAAACCTGTCCCTTGGTCTCCCTTCCAGATGTTCAAGTTGCTGGCCAGAGCCTATGCTGATGTGCACCCCATGATGATGGACAGGTCGGAGAACAGGTGTGGGGGCAACTTCC
>ML098815.1:0-12777 GCA_003697995.1 Taxidea taxus jeffersonii
AAGGCAGCGGCTTTAACCCGCTGAGCCACCCAGGCGCCCCCCTTGTCTCTCTTTTAAAATACTGACTGTGTTTATGTCAGTTTTGTTCCTTAAAGGTGTGAAAAGCCAGTGAGTGGTATATTTTGGGATGATTTTTGTAGTTTATGGAGAGAAAGGTACTTCTCAGGAAGCGAGTTGTCTGCCGCTGAATCGGGAACCATTTTTCTCCCACCCCCCAACTTCTGTCCAAACTTCGAGAATTATTCCCTTCTTTCTCTGCTGGTGACCGAAGCGTGTCTAATTTATCACAGACAGTTTGAGGTAAGTGACAGGCATCTTTGTTTAAATATATACGGGTACACTGATGCTTATACTACGTATGCATATTGCTACCGTATTACACTTGTAAATACAGCAAATAGGCTCGTTTCTCCGTGGCCTCTCTATGCCCTGGACCTAGGATGGGGCGCCCAACACGGCGCGAGCCCTGCCCTCATGGGGTCTAGGTGCCCTCCCCTCCCATCAGCCTTCAGGACTCTCAGCTCTGCTGAGCTCTCCGGTTACCAGGACGACAAGCACTTTCGAAGGGGTGGAGACTTTTGACAAATGTGTGGTACCATACACGTTTTTACAAGAAAAGCCATTTATTTTAGGCTGAAGCATTTGCAGCAAAATTAAAATAATGTATCTGGAATGTGTCAGATTGAATGTTTTATGCTATGTTTTGGGCTTTCTTCGGTAGAACGTTTATTAAACAAAAGCTTTGTTACCTTGGATTTCTCAACTGACTGCCATTAACTGGAACAAGATGAATGGACTAAACATGGAGGCAGGCTCGAGGAGTTGAGCTTATCTGAGAGAAATATTTTAGATCATCACTGAAGTGAATCAGAGCCTCAAGGCTAACCGATACTCTGAGTTCTTGGAATTGAAAAAACAGAAGAAAAGATTTTGTTGGCGAGCGGGAAGGCGGGGAGTCCCCTGTCTGGCTCAGTGGGTTAAGCGTCTTGCCTTCTGCTCAGGTCATGATCCCAGGGTCCTGTGGTGGAGCCCCACCTTGGGCTCCCTGCTCAGCGGAAAGCCTGCTTCTCCCTCTCCCACTCCTCCTGCTTGTGTTCTCTCTCCCACTCGTGCTCTCTGTCAAATCCGGCTCACTCTCTCTGTCAAATAAATAAATAATCTTAAAAAAAAAAAAAGGATTTGTTGGGCCACAGCCGCTACTAAATGTTACCCATTATGTTATGAACCAAAGAACTGGAAACCTGCCTGATCCTACCCTTCTCTACCCAAAAAGAAAGACTGATTCCTGAAATTCTTATTAAAAAATTGAACCCTGGGGGCACCTGAGTGGCTCAGTTAGTTAAGCCTCTGCCTTCTGCTCAGGTTATGATCCCAGGGCCCTGGAATTGAGCCCCACATTGGGCTCCTTGCTCAGCAAGGAGCCTGCTTCTTCCTCTTCCTCTCTCTGCTACTTGGCTTGCTTGTGCTCTCTCTCTGTCAAATAAAACTTTTAAAAAAATAGAAACCTTCTGGTTAGGTTGGCATTGCTGTTGAAAAGAGGGTGAGTCAGGGCACCTGGGTGGCTCAGTTGGTTAAGCCACTGCCTTTGGCTCAGGTTGTGATCCTGGAGTCCCAGGATAGAGTCCTGCATCGGGCTCCCAGCTCTGTGAGGAGTCTGTTTCTCCCTCTGACCTTCTCCCCTCTCATGCTCTCTCTCACTCCATCTCTCTCTCTCTCTCTGAAATAAATAAAAATTAAAAATCTTAAAAAAAAAAAAAAAAAAGAAAAAAGAAAAGAGGGTCAATCAATCTGGGAGGAGCAGCTCCAAACTTGGGCTTAGCCTTAACCATCAGCAGGATTCATCTGTGCTGGGCCTGGCCCGAAGTTTGCTGAGGGAATGAGGCACCACAGATGGGCATCAATGCCTCAAAGCCTGGAGGGAGAAAGGTGGCTTTCTCCCTGAAAGGGAGCCACAGCCCTGAGGGGTGTACTCTAGCATGGAGGTGGGCCAGCTCTGCAGGGGGCCAGCTCTTGTTTGCTTCTAAGTGATTTATGACCTATTTCAAAGGGAAAATAAAACTTCCTTCTTTAAGAATATTAATGAATGTTAATGCATCTTGTCCCAGGTTTCTGCATGTGTCCTCAGGGATGCTTTGAATGTCTCTTGTCCTTATCCAACCTGAGGGTAGGGGAGGTGGTGTGTCTGCTTCTCTTGGTACAGTGACCTATAGGCCCCTCCCTGGCAGAGCATATTGTATTGAGAGGTCACAGGTGGCCGAAACTGCTGGCCTCTCTTTCAACAGCCCACAGGGAACATTAGCACCTCCAGCACTTTCTGCACAAAGCGGTCCACAGTAGCAATGCCTGTGTGGAATACAGAAGCTCTTCCCTGCCCTGCTTTGTAATTTACCTTTCTATAAGGCCTCTGCGAGTCCAATGAAAGATCCAAACCTTCCTGCTGTCTCTGTTCAGTAAGCAAGATGTTGAAGTTTTAGAAATTCCTTTTTTTTTTTTTAACTCTATTTAGAAATATAATAGTCATTAGCAGAAGTCAGCATTTGCTCTTGTGGATATGTGTTCATGAAAATGTATCAAAGCATTTCTTTATGGTTTGCATCATTTATACCAAGCTTCGTAAATTTGCCCTTTTGAAAAATTTAAGTTGGAAAAATCACGTGTTCAAGGAGGACAAATTATTTACGCCATTGTTCCTGAGTTGAACAGCAGCACAATGTAGTCAAACATAGCTTTAACCATTTTTTGTGTGTGATAAATTTGTGAGTCTCTGATTATAGCTGGCTGAATGTTTCCCCCCAGATAATTGGTTTTGAACATTAATAATAAGCCTCTGTCAACAGCAATTGCTATGACTTTATTTATATGGAATAAAGCCTTGATAATAATAGATTACACAATTAACTTTCTGCCATTGAAATAAATGAAATATTAGTGGTTTAAAAGAATCCAATTGGAATTAAGTTAAAACACATTAACTTCTTTAAGTTTATGACCATACTATACTCGTTTAAGTGTATTTTTCATTATTTGAAATCTTTTTCTTGCAGCACATAGTAAAGGTGGAAGAATTACATGACACTGAAAATTCTAGAGAAGAGGGGAAACATTAAAACTGCAAGCACCAGACGAATGAAGAAAGAGAAGAGTCATTTAGGTAAGTCTCAAGTTAGATGTTCTCTTAGTAAGCTCAGCTGCAGAAAGGGGGAACATTGCCTCTGGGGGTTGGAGTGGGGGATGGGAAATACTACAGCAGTCATCAATCTGAAATTGCATAGTTCCTCTGAGCCATAGTGGTTTCAGTTAAAATGGGAGGTTAAGAAAATAAGCAGAGGTAATCAAGCAATATTTGTCCTTTTATATAAGAGTGTTCTACAGAAATCTCAATTGATTTCCCTAATTTAAATGTCACAAAACAATTACCTTTGCTTTCCCATCTCTCTCTTCCAGAGTGTGGGTGCATCTTAATTTTTCCTAATCATATTTATAAAGAATGTTGATATTTCAAGTACACAATTAGTGTTATAATTACCAGCACTGTGGATTATAAAAAAAAAGTCATCTCCTGTCCAGTTTTTACAGTTAAATGTAAATTGTGGAGTGGATGTGTAGGATTATTTGGGGGAGGGGGCCTAAAGTTAGGTCCCCAAACTAGAGAAGCTTGCCTCGCAGAGAGGATACTTTACTCTGTACAAAATGTTCTAGTCCTTTGCCTTGCTAATTGAGAAGAGGATTAGTTCACCAGGAGCTCAATCCCAAATAAGTTCCTGAATGGGAATTCTTACAACACTTTGGGCTGAGGCTTTTAGGTGATTGGTTATAGTTTCCAGAACTTTCTTTGCATCTTCCTAGATTTTATTCACATCTCCTGGGCTCAGAAGCCATAATGGGTGAAACAGTGAAACTTTGTTTTTACGAGAGAAGGAAGTGGTAAATCTTTTTTATTTAAAGAGGAAAAAGTAAAACAAAATCCCAGTTTCCATTTGTACCATTTTTTTAAAAAAAGATTTATTTATTTTATAGAGAGAGAGCACATGAGCGAGTTGGGGGAGAGGCAGAGGGAGAGGGAGAGACTCTCAAGCAGACTGTGTGCTGAGCACAGAGCCTGACTTGGGGCTCCATCTCAGGACCCTGGGATCGTGACCTGAGCTGAAACCATGACCTGAGCTGAAACCAAAATGCTTAACCGCTTTACTGACTGAGCCACCCAGGTGCCCCCACTTGTACCATTTAGATGGAAGTTTTCTCCAACTACAAGAATAGTGGAAACTAAATATGGATGAACTCTCAGATGATACCACAGAATTGATAATATTTTTAGGAGGGATAATGGCATTATGCTCATGAAGGAAAATGTGCTTATTTTTAGGAGATACGTGGTGAAGGGGTAAAGTGTTATGATGTTATAACAAATTATTTTTAATACATATTGAAGATACCCAAGAGATAAAGCAAACATAAATATTAGCAGTAGTGAAAGGTAGATAGCCAGTATACAGGCAGTCATGAACCCGTAGTTAAAGGTCTGTGTATCAACTCAAAATGTTTCTGGCTGATCATTAAAAAAAAATCAACTGGCAAAGGTTTAAACTTTGAGAATATTTATTCCTTACTGAATAAGAACTCCAGAAGTCCAGCTACTCAGCGATGGCCGCACAATCCCAGCTGCCCAGCTGCCTTGTGACTCTCTGCCAGGGTTTCTGGCACTGTCACTTCATGACTGCAAGGCAGCTGCTGGGACTCTAGGTGTCACACAGCCACATTCAAAGGCAAGGGGGTGTGTGGGAACAGCAAACACAAGCTCTCTCTTGCACCTGCCTCTTTTATCAGCATACAGAATCTTACCCAGAAGCCCCCCCAGAAACCTCAGCTTACAGCTCAGCGGCTGGAATGGTCAGAGACCACTCCTAGTCACAGGGCATCTGGGGAATGGCATCACAGTGAGTGACTTCCATCTGTTGTGATTCATCCCCTTGGCTATGGACGCACTGTCTCCCTAAACAAAACCGATGTACTGTAAACAAGAAAAAAGGGAAGATGGCAGCAACTCTCTATTTGTTAAACAGATGCCCTCTTTCTCTAGAGGGAAAAGTACTCTGTTTGAGTAGGTAGCGGAAGTGATTTGAGATGAAAGTAAAATTACAACTCACTCTTCACTCTATCGTGTTGCTATTTAAGATAACGATGACTGGAGTCTAAAAAGAGACTTCGAGTTTCTTATCTTTCTGCACATGCTCTCTTCAGCCCAGTGTGATAGAAATGTTTTAACCGTACGTATATGAAAACTATCTTTCATTTCACTTTCAAGTTTGATAATGAATTTTAATGCACAGTTGACTTTTATAGGTTGTCCTCATTGGATGGACACTGCGGCAGAATAGAGTATTGACTACTCATTTTATTATTACCCAGGGTTGATCCAGTGTCCTCTATGGCAGGCCCTGTAATGGATGGGTCCCATGTTCTCTTGTTCATGAGGGAAGGATATGCCTGGCTGTTATGAAAGGTCCCAATTGAGTCTAAGTTATCAGGCTTAAGAAAGAAAGAGAAAACTGAAAGCTTTCAGCAACTCTTCTAATTTCTACTTTCTTCCCAGTCTGTGTGAGGCCAATATAATAGGATATTCTTTATATCGGGGTTCTTCAAATGGAAGCCCATTTATTAGCCATAGCAAATAATAGTCATAACTAGAGTTCCCTCCTGTCCCCTTCCCTATCCCTTCGTACAAGAGTAAGCTTTCTTTTTAGGAAGGATGGGCATACTCATTGTAAACGTATTGGAATGAGTTCCTAGGCCAGTGATATCCACTTAACCATCACTGGCATCAATTGTCATGCGTCCTTGGAAGGCGCAGAATTGCATGGCCTGGGCTCAGAAGGTGTTTTAGTGTCCAGAAGTCCCTCTCCACCACAACGGCCCGTTTGTCTGGTGACTTAGCATTTGATATTGATAGCTGGCACTGTGCTCAAGCATACCATGCCTGGCTGTCCCATTTCTGGGTGTTCTCTGCCATGTGACTCTGACATTGACAGCTACACAAGGGTTCTGCTTTGGAGCTGGCTTGGAGCAACCCCAAGAGCATCCGTCTCTGCTACACCAACCAGGCCTGCGAGGTGCCCTGACTCAAGGATCTTATCGGGGTTCTACCTGTAGCCTGTGGCTTGCCCATCTCCCTGCAGTGACCCCTTGGAACTGTCCTGTCTCTGATAGAAGCCACATGACTGTTCTACCTCCAAACTTAGATTTAACCCATAGGATAGATAATTTAAGTGATTGGACCCCCAATCTTTTATATGAAACATTTCCTTTTAATTTAACCATAATATAATATGAATATATCACTTCTTAACTAAGGGTTGATGTCCCAGAGAGGAGAGTAGAGGGGTGTGGTGAGCTGACATTCATAGGAATAGGAAGGAAGGCAGAGCACAGGTGTGGGCAGGTGTGGTGCTGGGAACTCGAGGAAGTCCTCTTTCCACAGCTTTTGTATCTTTAATGACATAGGAAGCAAGGTCACCAGCTCAGAGTGAGGGTGGGAATGAAAAAGGAGAAGTTAGGAGAGTGGGAAAGTAAATGTACAAGAGAAATGCTATATGAGGTTGAGCCAGTGGACCCGCTTATGGTTAGTGATTTGAATTGGAATTGAGATCAGCCAGGCACAGGTAATATACCACTACACAGACTCTGTCTCCTGGTTGGGCCAGATGGAAGATCTGCAGACATTCCAAAGAATTCCTGATGTGAGAGGAGGTCAGCTCCTAGGAAGAAGTTCTTGTTACCAGCTCAGGGCTATAGGCCTGGCTTGGAAAAGGCTGTGGGACCAGCCAGAGACCTTGCTCTTCAATGCAGTTCCTGTCACTAGAAGTTTTGTCCAGGGTTGGGGTGGGATATGGGCACCAAAATCCTGGTGCCTCAGGCATTGCTGAGGTACTGAAGGACTGGGATAAACCTGGGGAGAGGCAGCAGGGCTGGTGGTCTCTGAGGTTTGAAGGACCAAGGTACTAGTCTTCCAGCTTTGGGGTGGATAGCTGGGTAGTGTTCCTGTGTCAGGAGATGGTGTGTTCAACTTTGATGTCTTCTCAGTGCCTTATGCTGCTTTTGGGTTCCAGAGGGCCTCTAAAGTGACCTGTCATAGTTCCCCATCATTAGCTTGTGGGATGACTCTATGGTACCCAGTCCCATCTAACACAGAACTCATCATAGTAGGTTATAATTCATTGTCTATTGTCTGTTTTCCCTAAATAACAGAAAAGTAAGAACTCTACCTTTTTTTTTTTTTTTACCACTTTGTCCCCAGTGCCTGGCAAAATACCTGAAAGATAGTAGATGCTCATTACATTTTGAATGCATGAATACATAAAAGAGGGCAGGTATGCAGGCAGGCAGGAATAGACATGGAATCCTGCCACTGTATCTGTATACTCTGGGTCATGGTTGCAAAGATAGATGAGCTGGTGGTAGCATCTATAGAAAATACAGCAGTGCAGGCAGATAGAGGGCTGGTGGGAGTTCAAAAGAGCTCTCTAAAACAAAGATGACACACTAGAGGTTGCAGGAGGAGACCATGAAGGCTGGGCTGGGGGATCAGGTGCCATTTTGGTGAGTATCAGAAAGGCCAGAATGAAGAATGACGGTAAAGATGGGTAGAAGGGAAGTGGAGAGGGTTCCTGGGTAAACAGCTGAGAGAAGTTCCAGCCTCCAGCTTTGTGGACATAGTGGGTATGTTTAAAAGGCCCGACATGAGGCACCCTGCAGGTGAGACGCCACAGTGGGGCACAGTGGATGGTTCACTCCTCCTCCCTGTTCCTTTTGGGAAGGAGGGAGCCTACCTTTGGGCTGCTCCATCCTCCCTACTTACTACTCTAACTTTCGTGCTTTGCACCCCAACCTCTGCATTTTCTTGTTGGCAAGACTCTCATGCCCAGCTCAGAAAGCTATCTCTACCCCAAACCTCCTTATGAGCTCAACTCTCACATGGCACTCAGAGTTCGCTCAGGAGTGACATCCACTCAAAGCCACTGTTCTGCCTTCCCAGCTGGGGTTACTGCCGTCACCGTGTTCTTCCATTACACTCCAGGCTACTCGCTTTAAAGCCTAGATTGCAGTGTGAAGTCTTGCTTCCTTCTCTGCCTCCATCTCTAGACTTGAGAAATGGGATGTGGCTAACTATTCCCCTGGTCACTCAGGAGAATGAAGACTGCTTTGAAAAACAAAACAGAAGCCCTGAGAAGCCCCTAATGTGTTTAGTAAAACCATGAGCTTTTCTGTTGCCTGTATTTTTAGTTAGCACAGGGCTATGCTCTCAAAGCAAATTCACACCAAACAGGAATTTACTTTCTCTGAGTTAATGGCCGATATTATTTAAAGAAATGTATATATATATTACTACTTAATAACATTTATCATTTGGATATATGTGTTTTAGGAGCAACTTTGATCTACCTCATGAGTCTAAGATTTTTGATTTATGTAAGCTGTGCCTTGTCAAAATGGGTAAGATCATTCAAATTGAAATTAATGTGTTTTGAATGGCTAAGAGAACTGGAGTAGGCCATTAGAATGTCTCAACATATCTGATACAAGATGCCTATATATTTTTGTTAAAAAGTGTTTTGAGTTACCAACTCAAGCACAGAGAGAGGAAGGTGCATAAAACATACATGTATAAGGAATGCTTATAAGAAATAAAGTGAATACATGAAACCACCACAAGTAAAAAACTAGGATGTAGCCCACACCTAAGATTAGTTCCTCATGGAGCCCTTCCCAGTCACGCTCCTTCCTCACCAAAGAGAAATAACCATGAGCCTCACTTTTCCTTGCTTTTCACTTCTTTGCTCTTCGGTGTGATTTTGCCACTGCTGTAGGCATCCCAAAATGAGTTGGGTTTAGTTCAAGTTTGGTTTGAGCGTTCTGTAAATGCAGTACTACCATATATACTCTACTGTGTCTTCTTTCGTTTAACATTATTTTTGTGATATCCATGTTGTTACAAATAGCCCTCGGTTGGTACCTTTCATTGCCATATAGTATTTCACTATATAATAAATCACAAGTTATTTTATTCATTTTTCCAAGGAGTCAAATTTTGGCCTTATCAAACATTTTAATTATACCTTCATTTTTCTGCTTTATTAATTTCTGCTCTTTATCATTATTTTTCTTCTATTTTCTTTGGGCTAAATTTGCTGTTCCTTTTCTGATATCTTTTTTTTATTTAAGATTTTATTTATTTATTTGACAGAGATCACAAGTAGGCAGAAAGGCAGGCAGAGAGAGGAGGAAGCAGGCTCCCTGCTGAGCAGAGAGCCGGATACAGGGCTCGATCCCAGGACCCTGAGATCATGACCTGAGCCGAAGGCAGAGGCTTCAACCCACTGAGCCACCTAGGCGCCCCCTTTTCTGACATCTTAATATAGATTAAGCTAAACATACCATGTTATTTTGTGTTTCCTATTTCTCTGGCTTATTATGGTTTTTTCTTCTTTTTCATCCTATGTTCTTACCATTTCCCCCCTCGATTTATCTTTCTGTGTTCTATTGTGGATTTTTCTTTCCACATATCTACAGTTAACTGATTTTTCTGAAGTTATAATCTGCTATAGAACCTGTCAATTGCATTTTTTAATTTTAATTTTTAAATTAGCATATAATATATTATTTGCTTCAGAGATACAGGTCTGTGAATCATCAGTCTTACACAATTCACAGCACTCATCATAGCATATACCCTCCCAAATATCCCCAACCCAGTCACTCTATCCTTCCACCCCCCCCACTCCCCAGCAACCCTCAGTTTGTTCCTGAGATTAAGAGTCTCTTATGGTGGGCGCCTGGGTGGCTCAGTTGGTTAAGTGACTGCCTTCACTCAGATCATGATCCTGGAGTCCTGGGATTGAGTTCCACATCAGGCTTTCTGCTCAGCAGGGAGTCCGCTTCTCCCTCTGACCCTTTCCTTCTCATGCTCGCTCTCTCTCATTCTCTCTCTCTCAAATAAATAAATAAAATCTTCGAAAAAAAAAAAAAAGAGTCTCATGGTTTGTCTCCCTCCCGATCCCAACTTGTTTCATTTTTTCCCCTCCCTTCCCCCCACAACCCCCTGCTATCCCTCTCAAATTCCTCATATCAGAGAGAACATATAATGATTGTCTTTCTCTGATTGGCTTATTTCACTTAACATAATTCCCTTTAGCTCCATCCATGTTTTTGCAGATGGCAAGATTTTGGGGGTTTTTTGATGGCTGCATAGTATTCCATTATATACCACATCTTCTTTATCCATTCATCTGTTGATGGACATCTGGGTTCTTTTCTTTTTGATAAGTCTGGCCAGGGGGTTATCAATCTTATTAATTCTTTCAAAGAACCAGTTCCTAGTTTAGTTGATCTGTTCTATTTTCTTTTGGTTTCTATTTCATTGATTTCTGCTCTGATCTTTATTATTTCTCTTCTCCTGCTGGGTTTAGGCTTTCTTTGCTGTTCTTTTTCCAGCTCCTTTTGTTGTAGGGTTAGGTTGTGTACTTGAGACCTTTTTTGTTTCTTGAGAAAGGCTTGTATTGCTATATACTTTCCTCTCAGGACTGCCTTTGTTGTGTCCCAGAGATTTTGAACAGTTGTGTTTTCATTTTCATTTCCATGAATTTTTAAAATTCTTCTTTAATTTCCTGGTTGACGCATTCATTCTTTAGCAGGATGCTCTTTGGCCTCCATGTATTTGAGTTCTTTCCGACTTTCCTCTTGTGGTTGAGTTCTAGTTTAAAAGCATTGTGGTCTGAAATATGCAGGGAATGATCCCAATCTTTTGGTACTGGTTGAGAACTGATTTGTGACCCAGGATGTGATCTGTTCTGGAGAATGTTCCATATGCACTAGAGAAGAATATGTATTCTGTTGCTTTTGAATAGAATGTTCTGAATATATCTGGGATGTCCATCTGGTCCAGTGTGCCGTTTAAGTCCTTTATTTCCTTGTTGATCTTTTGTGTAGATGATCTGTCCATTTCAGTGAGGGGGGGGTATTAAAAGCCCCCTACTATTATTGTATTCTTGTCAATGTGTTTCTTTGATTTTGTTATTAACTGGTTTATATAATTGGCTGCTCCCATGTTAGGGCCATAGATATTTAACATTGTTAGATCTTCTTGTTGGACAGACCCTTTAGGTATGATATAGTGTCCTTCCTCATCTCTTATTATAGTCTTTGGCTTAAAAGCTAATTTATCTGATGTAAGGATTGCCACCCCAGCTTTCTTTTGATGTCCATTAGCATGGTAAATTGTTTTCTACCCCCCCCACTTTAAATCTGGAGGTGTCTTTGGGTCTAAAATGAGTTTCTTGCAGACAGCATATTGATGGGTCTTGTTTTTTTATCCATTCTGATACCCTGTGTCTTTGGATTGGGGCATTTAGTCCATTTACATTCAGGGTAACTATGGAAAGATAATAAATTTAGTGCCATTGTATTGCCTGCAAGATGATTGTTATTATATTGTCTCTGTGACTTTCTGCTCTGTTACTTTTAGGCTCTCTCTTTCCTTAGAGGATCCTTTTCAGTATTTCCTGTAGAGCTGGTGTGGTGTTTACAAATTCTTTTAGTTCTTGTTTGTCCTGGAAGTTTTTATCTCTCCTAGTTTCAATGACAGCCTAGCTGGATATAATATTCTTGGCTGCCTATTTTTATTATTTAGTGCTCTGAATATATCATGCCAGTCCTTTCTGGCCTGCCAGGTCTCTGTGGATAGGTTTTCTGCCAATCTAATATTTCTACTTTTGTATGTTACAGCCCTCTTGTCCTGAGCTACTTCCAGGATTTTCTATTTGTCACTGAGACTTGTAAGTTTTACTATTAGATGACAGGGTGTGGACCTATTTTTATTGACTTTGAGGGGTGTTCTCTGCACCTCCTGGATTTTGATGCTTGTTTCCTTCCCTAGATTAGGGAAATTCTCTACTATAATTTGCTCCAATATACCTTCTGCCCTTCTCTCTCTCTCTTCTTCTGGGATCCCAATTACTCTAATATTGTTTCATTTTATGTTATCACTTATCTCTCCAATTCTCCCCTTGTGGTCCAGTAGTTGTTTATCTCTCTTTTTCTCAGGTTCTTTATTCTCCATCATTTGGTCTTCTATATCACTATCTCTCTTCTGCCTCATTTATCCTAGCAGTAAAAACCTCCATTTTTTATTGTACCTGATTAATAGCTTTTTTGGTTTCAACTTGGTTAGAGTTTAGTTCTTTTATTTCTCTAGAAAGGGACTTTATTTCTCCAGAAAGAGATTCTCTAGTATCTTCCATGCTTTTTACAAGCCCAGCTAGCACCTTGATAATTGTCATTCTGAACTCTAATTCTGACATATTGCTAATGTCCATATTGATTAGGTCCCTAGCCATCAGTACTGCCTCTTGTTCTTTTTTTTGTGGTGAGTTTTTCTGCCTTGTCATTTTTTCCAGATAAGAATAGATAAATGATGGGACACCTGGGTGGCTCAGTGGGTTAAGCCTCTGCCTTTGGCTCAGGTCATGATTCTGGGGTTCTGGGATTGAGCCCCGTGTCGGGCTCTCTGCTCAGCAGGGAGCCTGCTTCTCCCTCTCTCTGCCTGCCTCTCTGCCTACTTGTGCTCTGTGATTTCTCTCTCTCTGTCAAATAAATTAAAAAATCTTAAAAAAAAAGAATAGGTAAATGAGAGAACAAAATACTAAAAGGGTAGAAATGACCCCAGAAAAATATACATTAACCAAATCAGAAGAGACCCAAAACCAGGGGGAGAAGAAAGGAGGAAAA
>ML098815.1:12877-49178 GCA_003697995.1 Taxidea taxus jeffersonii
TATATATATATATATATATATATATATATATATATATAAACACTTGATTTTTGGGTGTATATTGGTCTGATAGAAGAAACTGCCTCCCAAAATTTTAAAGAAAGAAAAACTTATATATATACAAAAATAAGGGTAAAAACAATGAAGGAATGGAATATGACTGTAAAGATGAAAATTTAAAAAGATTCTAAAAAAGGAATTGATAAGATAAGAAGTTGGTTGAAAAAAGAAAAAGGGAAGAATGTGATCAGACTGGAGACTAGAACAAAGTCATGCACTAGATTTAGGGTATATTTTGATTAGAAGAAACTGTATCCCAAAATTTTAAAGAAAGAAATACCTATATGTATACAAAAACTAAGGTTACAGTGGAGGATTAAAATATGACAATAACAATGAAAATTTTAAAAGATTTTTTAAAAGATACTGATAAAATAGTTAAAAAATGTTAAAATAGAAAAGAGGAAAAATTTTAAAAATAGAATGTGAAAAAATAAAATTTTAAAAATTTAACTTTGAAAGACTAAAGAATCATGGAAGGGGGGGGGAAGCCATGAATTCTATGTGCTGTTTTCCCACAGCTCTGAAGTCTTGCAGTTCTCATTGATCAGTGAACTTGGTCTTGGCTGGATGCTCTTGCTGATCTTCTTGGGGAGGGACCTTTTGCCGTGGTTCTCAAATGTCTTTGCTGGAGGTGGAATTGCACTCCCCTTTCCAGGAGCCAGGCTAAGTAATTGGCGTGGGTTCCTCTCATGAGCTTTTGTTCCCTGAATGCTTTCCGTAGAGCTCTGAAGGACAGGAATGAAAATGGCGGCCTCCCAATTTCTGGCCCCATGTGAGCCAAGAGCTTGGGGCCCCACTCCTCAGTGTGCCCTCAGAGAAAAGCAGTCAATCTCTCCCATCTTCTTGGTCTCCAGCCACACTCCTTGCTCACCTGGGCTGTGACCGAGCATTTCTGTCTCTGGAGCAGGGCCCCATTTGGAGTCTCCAAACCCAGCAGATTCCTGCAGCACAATCCCGCACCACTCCTCCCAGGGGAGAAAGGTGAGTCTCCCTGGATCTACCAGTTGTGGGGTCTCTGCTTGAAGAGCAGTGGTCCAGCTGTGCCTCAGATCATGGTTTAAGGTAACCCCGAGCTGATAGCCTGCTCTTCGCCTCTGTCTCTGCAGCTGGCTTCCCTACTCTGATACGTAGGAGCTCTGCCACACTCAGACACTCCCGGTCTTTCTGTGACCCCGAGGGACCTGAGACCGCACTGTCCCTGCGAGGGCTCCACAACCACTCCCCCACCCCCTGCAACCCTTCCTTCCCCCCACTTAGCCTCTGGAGCAATGTCCCTCAGTGGAGCAGACTTCTAAAAGTTCTGATTTTGTGCTCCACTGGTCTACCGCTTGCTGGGAGCCAGCCCCTTCCCCCAAGGTCTCTCTTCCCGTTTATTGCCTCGATTCACTTCTCTGTACATCCAACCTTCCAGAAAGTTGTCAATTTTCTGTTCCTAGAATTGCTGCTCTTCTTCTCTTCAATCTCCTGTTGAGTTTGTAGGTGTTCAGAATGGTTTGATAATTATCTAGCTGAACTCCTGGGACCTGATGATATGTAGGTCTCCTCCTTCTCTGCCATTTTGCTCCTCCCCCTCAACTGCATTTTAAAATTTTAATTTCTAGGGGCACCTGGGTGGCTCAGTGGGTTAAAGCCTTTGCCTTCAGCTCAGGTCATGATCCCAGGGTTCTGGGATCAAGCCCTGCATCAGGCTCTCTGCTCAGCAGGGAGCCTGCTTCCCCCCTCTCTGTCTACTTGTGATCTCTGTCTGTCAAATAAATAAATAAAATCTTTTAAAAAAATAAAGTTTTAATTTCTATTGTTATATTTTTCTGCCCTAGAATTTCTATGTAGTTCTTTTTCAAACTGGCTCTGTCACTTTTTATAGTTTCCAGTCCCCTGCTCAGATGATGAGACCTGGAATTAATTTATTTATAATATAATAGTGATTATTATTTTATATTATTATATTATAATATAATAATTATATTATTATATAATATAATATAATATAATTATATTATTTATATTATTATTATTATTTTATAGCCTATGCCTGATAATTTAAACATATGAAGTCTCTGTAGGTCTGTTTCTGTTGTCTGTTATTTATGTAGATCTTGCTAATGGTATTTCATTTCCTTGCATGACTGGTTATATTTGATCATATGCTGGGCATTGTATTTAAAAATTATTGTAGGAGTATTTTGAAGCCTAAGATGATTGTGTCTTTCTTTAGAGAGGATTTTAACTTTTACCGGATACATGATGGGCACCAGCCATTTGGGACCAGTTTAATCCAAGTTCAAGGCTTGTGATTTCCTGGGCTATCCTGATGAGGTAAGGCTGGACTACAAGTCCAGGCACAGGTTGCCTTAGTTGTGGTTTACTCTGTCTTACCCTTAGGGTAGAGTTGTACCTCACCTTAAAGCGGGAACTATTTTGTTCTGTCTCATCTTTGGTGGGCATGGATTTCTAGCATCTGACTTTCTGATATGACCCAAACTGCAGATCTTACAGATTTTACAGTTCATTCTTTGGAGTCAGCAGATGTCTCAGGGTGACCTGGGCTTGCTTCTTGGGGCTTTCCTGTTCTCAGAAGTATTTATCTGATATTTTGTCATGGGATTCTTGGCTCTTTGAAGCTTTTAAGATTTTAAAATATATTCTGTCTGACTTAAGATATAATTACATTGCATTGTAAAAATGTTGCAGCTGCATAAAGTATAAAAGTAGAATTTTGACATTCAGATTCTACATCCTGCACACTACATGTCCTTTGGGAGAAAGGCATCTTCCTGGATTTTAGGTTTGTTCCATATTTTAGGTTGATAATTAAAACTTGCTCTGCTTCATCACCTTGCAGAGGGATGGAATGCGGCACTTTGCCATTTCTGTGTTCCTGATAGAATTATATGGACACAGTCTTCTAACAGCAATATTTGGCTTAGTGGTGCTGGCTCTGTGTTAATATTTGGGGTCTTAATTGGTGATTGGATTGGCAGGAAACCAAGAAACAAAGGTAATGTTCTTTTTTTTTTTTTTTACTTTTTTTAAAAAATGTAATTTAATTTAATTTTTTTTCAGTGTTCCAAACTTCATTGTTTATGCACAAAGGTAATGTTCTCAACTATGACACATACTCATAAGGAAATTTATAGCTAGCTTTTTAAATTTATTTAGTGAAATAAAATACAGATAGAAGCTTAATAGAAAGAGAGCATAACTTTTAAAAAACTAGAAAAAGCACATACAGCTTTGTACCCTTCTTCAGTATTATATTTAAGACATTTTATTGTAGTTTTTAGATTCTTGCCCATCACAGATTTTTAATATTAAACTTCTGAAAATACACTTTCTTTTTAATACTCTGATATTACCTATGTATAATATACTTGTGGTTTTTTTTTTATGAAAGACAGCTTCTATGTGTAAAAGATATCTTTTGTACCAAGTAATCTAAATTAGGAACTAATATCTGGAGACTTAGTCATTCAAATGTAGACTATTTTTAGCGTTTGGCTCTAATATCTTGTTAACCATCTTACAGCAAGTAAGGATGCAAGATTTTTTTTTTAAGAACGTAAGATTTTGGGGTGCCTGGGTGGCTCAGTGGGTTAAAGCCTCTGCTTTCAGCTCAGTTCATGATCCCAGGGTCCTGGGATTGAGCCCCGCATTGGGCTCTCTGCTCAGCAAGGAGCCTGCTTTTCTCCCTCCCCCTCTGTCTTCCTCTCTGCCTACTTGTGATCTCTGTCAAATAAATAAATAAAATCTTAAAAAAAAAAAAGAATGTAAGATTTTTAAAGTTTTTCCTATTTTCATTGCTCATCAACATTTCATTCCAGCTCGGAGGCTTGGAAAGACATTGTCTGAAGCCATGCCTTTGGAAAAGCTAACTTATGTAATGTTGGTCCTTTGACCATATATATATATTTTTTCAAATATTTTATTTATTTATTTATTTATTTGAGAGCACGCACATGAGGGGGGTGGGGGGAGGGGCAAAGGGAGAAGCAGACTCCCTGCTGAGCAGGAAGCCCAATGTGGGACTCAATTCCAAGACTCTGACATCATGACCTGAGCCAAAGGCAGATGCTTAATGGACTGAGTCACCCAGGTTCCCTGGTCCTTCGACCATATTGGTAACTTCATTCACAGATTACATTCACGAGAGTGTGATATATCAGTAGAAAAACTTTAAGTTCTCTGATTTATCTGGTATCCTATTATATTTTCTTTATAACTCTTCTTTCAAAGTATGTTTTCATTTACTCGTAAATCTCAGGTTTTTGTTTTGTTTTGTTTTGCTTTTTTCCTTTTGGTTGCAAAGGCTTTGCCTTTAGTGACCATATGAGACTACTCTTTGCCTCCTCTTCAAGCCCTTGATTGCTAAGGAAAGCAGTAATGCTGGTTGGCCTGATTCGGTCAAATGTAATTACTCAGCATTAAATGATAAGGTAGCCATGACCTGTGTCTTGAAACCAGGAGTAAACATTGTCTCCATTCGCAGTGGCTCATGCCTTGACCTTCACTCAGAATGCTTCTGCGGGGGCCCACTGCATTGTCCTGATGCTGATATTCTCCTACAGAAGGGAGAGGGGACAAGTGTGGTGCAGCCTGTTCCCTGAGTCTCTCAGCTCCCTCCTGTGCTGTCAGAGCGAGTGTCAGAGACCAGCCTTGAATGCCTTCCAGTGGGTCATCTCCACACTGGTTTGGGACCTGGCTAATCTTACTCCTAATTTGTGAATCAGAGCCTAAATCCCACCAACACGAGGACAACAGAGCAGCAGAGGCTGTGTCTGCAAGGTACAAATTTGCCTCCAATCTGGGGCTTATGGGGCACCAAGAAGAAAATGGGTAGAATCAACACACTCACATCTGACTTCAACCTTCATTGATCTTGCTTTCAAAGGTCTTTGTGTTCATCATAGATATTCCTTGAGCCGTCAGATTAATATGGTATGTGCCCCAATGGGCTAAGAAAGGCCATTTTTTGATTCCACACTCCCTGTCACACCCTGCAGTAGGTGGCCTGCTATGCAGCCACGATACCCTGGCAGCCTTGGCGAACCTGGCCAGTAGCGCACTGACCATCACTATTCAGAAGGACTGGACTGTGAGCCTCACAGGTGACAACGGAGGCCAGCTGGCTGGTGAGCTAGGTCACCCCTGGGCATCATGGTCCTCTAACTGTTGAAAAGTAGACCTGGCTCAGTGGATACAGTTGATGAGTCAGTGAGGGCTCTGAGGGGCCAGTAAAGTCATCTTTAAGAGGAAGGCATCTAGAGTCAAAATGGGCCTGGATTTGAATCCAGTTAAAGCTGCAATTCACTTAACTTCTCCAGATTCTACTTTCCTCATCTGTAGAGTGGGAGACACAGAACTCACACCCAACCCCATACCTGCTCAGTTTGAAGAATTCTGTGAGATACAGGCTTTGTAAAGCACTCAGCCCTACATCTGTACACAGGAAGAAACAGATGACATTGCTGTTATCAAAAAGATATATAACCTGCACTTTCAGAACATAGTACAGAAGTTCCATGGCAATGTTAGACCTGCAACATAAGTGAATTAAAAGATTCCTTAATTCTGGCCAATGATAAGCTTCTGCTTCCCCTGTAAAAAATGCATCAGTAAATGTGACTATGGATTATCACTTATCATGGATAGTGAGAGGTAGAATTTTTTTCGACAATGGAGCTAAATGGAGGAATCTGGCATCTTCTTTGTTTCTTCTTCCATTTATAAAACTTGGATCATTCACAATGTGATATATTCAGATTGCCAACTTAAAAACTGGAGATCTTGTCCAACCCTATATTTGTGGAATTGGTAGTCTCTGCTAGAAAACGTTCATGAGTTGGTAGCCAAGATAAAGGAAGCTATCACTGGGAAGTCTATTAAAATATACTCCTTACAAATAGTAGAACCCCCTTATAATCATGTCTTCTCTTAAACTACCCTTATTTGGATGTCCTATGGTTTAAATAACACTACCCAAAATAAAACAGCTCTGTGGATAAAAGCTGGGTAACATGTGTTGAAAGTGTCCTCTATCTCTAGGTAAAAGAAAATCTTCCTAGTCTCTGTTAATTGCTTTTAAAGAAATCTAAAATAAAACATAGATTCTGTTTTGAAACTCACTATGATTTTTTTAAAGTGATCCTGCAAATATGTTCTTCAGCAATGGTGGAATAGTTAAGAGAGTAAGCCTTGGGGTCAGCCTACCTGGATTTGAATCTCAGCTCCCCCACTCACCTTCTCTGTGACCCTGAGCAAATAAACGCACCTCTTCGTGCCTCTACTTCTTAATTTGTAAAAGGAAGCTACTGTCAGTCTCTTAGAGTTGTTGTTGAGGGGTTAGTGAGCCGGATGTATGGAGATGGCTTAGAACTAGACACCTGGCACTAGGTAGTTTTCAGCTAGTTCTGTCCTTCATCCTCCTCCCCCTCATCAACATGTTAGCCATAATAACATTATGACTAGTTAATATCATTGTTGTTGTTGTTGTTAGGATAGCAGGATGTGATAGAAAAGAGAAGACAAGAGACAGGAGTTAGAATAATTAGCTCCAAGTAACCTTGTCCTCTATTTATTACTTAATTGTTCAAGTTCAACAGAACTGATCTTGAAGGCTTCTTTCAGGTTAAAAATCTTATGATGAACTCATAGTTAGCCTGAAAGGAATCCTTTCTGTTTCTACCACAGTTCACCCCTTGCAAAGCTAGCCAATCTAGCAAATGCATCCTGTTAAATTCACCTGGAGGAAGGAAGGACTCAACCACTGAGTTGCAATATTCCCTTCCCCTCACTTACGGGGATGAATGCAGTGGTCTGACAGCTGGACCAGATCATCAATATATTTGCTCCTCTGTCCGTTGGCCAGGTGATGACATGGGCATCTCATGTGATCAGTTGTGGTTTCATTCTTGGATAGAACTTGGTTTCACTTCTTGTGGAGTTTCTGTTTCTGTCCAGGGTTTATCAGCTAGCTCCCCAATTGGCTGTAAAACCCAGCAACAAAGAGGGGGGCACTTTGAAGAAAGGCAATGGGAGGCTGTGAAGATTCAATGTCAGATGAACTCAGAGACAGAGATTGTCCTTTTTTCTCCTTTATGTCAGTATATAATTTCTTCTTTCCAGAGCTTGTGTCTGATTATAATCTCCACATTTTGTCTGCAAATATACCTTAGAAACCATGAAAAAATGAGAAGGTTCCAACTGTGCCATTGGTCATATAGTTCATATGGCTGATCTCATTGGTGGGGACAGGAGGGGCCATCATGTGCAGTTACACAGGTTGTACACTGACCCATTCTAGGGGCTTTAGAGAGACTCTGATGTGAGTAGCACTCCCATGGGACTATGCAGTATTTGACCTCTACAATCTATTTCATGGTCCTGGGGGCAAATTTCTTCTTCCTCTCTCACATATAGTTTCCCTCCTTAAAGATGCTAAGTTAGAAAGACAGCCATCTCAGAGAGTATGGGCTGCTCTTTGGCCAAGACAGTGTCATAAACTAACCATTTCTGCTATCTGCAGTGGGGTTTTCCTGTTTTGTTTTGTTTCTTTGTTTAAGTAGGCTCCACACCCAGCTTGGAGCCTAATGTGGGGGTTGAACTCACAACACTGAGATCAAAACCTGAGCTCAGAGCAAGAGTCGGATGCCCAACAGACTAAGCCACCAGATGCCCCTCAGTAGTGTTTTTTAAAAACAAAGATTCCTTAACAGCGTGAGATGGGAGGAAGGGGGACATGCCAACAAATATGACCTCAAGATGAAGAGCTCTCCCTGTCTGCTGACAGTGCTGCCCGTTTGCCTGGCATGGCAGAGTTCAGGCCTTGCTTCTGAGATCAGTTTCTTTTTCTGGACTTCTTATAATTAATTATCCTTTTCTCAAGCTGTTCTGTAATTGAAGCCTACCAGATCTCATTGTATGATAAAATATGTGTATTTATAGAGATAGATACATGCATTTAGATGATGGATGGATAGGTAAGTAGTTAGAAAGATAGATAAGTAGATAAATTGTGCTGTAGCTTTCCATATGTCCCTTTTAGCTGTATAACCAAGCAGAGTCATTTGACTAAGACCGTGTCTCACTGTCTATACAGTGGGGGTAAAAATGGCCGGAATGCTGTGGGGAAAAGATCACCTCTGCAAAGCCCCATTTTACTCCCTGACATGTAGTGAAACAAGTCAGTGTTGGCTGATTTTTCATCAGTGTAGTTGTTGTTATTTTTATTTTTTTAAAAGATTTTATTTATTTATTTGACAGACAGAGATCACAAATAGGCAGAGAGGCAGGCAGAGAGAGAGGAAGGGAAGCAGGCCCCCCGCCGAGCAGAGAGCCCGATATGGGGCTCGATCCCAGGACCCTGAGATCATGACCTGAGCCGAAGGTAGAGGCTTAACCCACTGAGCCACCCAGGCGCCCCTATTTTTATTTTGTTTAAAAAAGGATCTGGCAATGAATTCTTTTCTACACCTGAGAGCTTCCCCCTCCCCATAGTTCTTGGGCTACAGTGGATTTGGCCTGACCTCCTCTCCTTCCTTCACAGCCCTCTTTGATTCCCGTGTTTTTTGTTGTGTGTGTGTGTGTGTGTGTGTGTGTTTTTTCCCCAGAGCTTGTCTTCATCTGTGCTAAACGCCTCTCACAAAGGCTTCTTTCTTTTTAAATCTGCTTACAGCCATTGCCGATTCCATGCTGGAAGACTGAATGCTATTATCATTTTCTTTTCATGAGTATCTGTTTTTTCAGAAACCTAAGCAAAGGCAATATCCATCACTGTTTTTAAGAGTTCATGACCATGTTTCAAGCCTGTGAAAATTTGTCTTTCACTCTCTGCTATATTTTCTCTCCTGTCAGTGACCACATTCCTGACCTCACTGTGTGTCTTAGTTTGGGTTCTCTCAAAAGCAATTCTTGAGAGGAGGATTTGAGGTGAAAAGTAATCTATTTGACAGGTGATCCCAGAAAGCATGGCAGTGGGCGGGGGGGTGGATGGGAAATGAGGCAGGGAAGGGAGAAGAGCCAATAAAGAGTGTATTGGCATACAGGTTACTGCAGTTGGCACTCAGTCTTGCTAAGGCCCTGTGAGACACTGCATAGGGTTTACCTCAGATCTGTCCCACCAAGGCCCTAGGGCATTTCTCCACCAAGTGCTGTTCCAGAAGTCTGATACCTGGGTACATCCAGTACGGCCTGCCCTTGTATTTCTGGGGCTGGAGAGAGACTCTATGTTAGAAAGACATGGCTGCTCAGGACAGGAAGCCATTGTCACCCACAGGAACTGCTCAACAGAGAAGTAGATGAGGGTGGGGATGAGCTGAAGGCATTGGGGCAGGGCACTGACATCAAGCTTATTGGATTTTATTTTAGGTGAAATGGACTCTCAGGACACCACTGATGGATTCATCAATAAACCCAAAACTTTGGGAAGGTTCAAGGACCACAAGTCTAACCTTGAAGGACAATAGGCCAGAGCCACAGGGTTTCCCCTCTGCCTCCCAAACCCCCAAAGGTGGCTGCACACATGCTGGGACAGATGGGAGGCATACTCCAGGCAGACTGTCTTCCTGGTGGGCTTGGGCTTGGCCTTCCTCTACATGATGGTACCGGGCTTTGACTGCAACACCATTGGCTACACCTACAGCCAAGGGATTGAAGGCTCCCTGCTTAGCCTCCTCATGGCCCCGTCAGCTTTATCTGGTCTGATGGGCACCATGCTCTTCCCAGGCTCAGGGAGCACTCTGGCTTGGTCACCACAGGAATTGTATCCAGCTGGCTCCATGGAGGCTGACTGATACTCTGAGTCTTTTCTGTCTTTGCTTCTGGAAGCCCATTTGATATGGCTGTTTTCTCACTTTCATTAAGCAAAAACTCTTCTTCAAACCATGTGTTGCTAAAAAAGAACCAGGTATATGTTTATGTCTTTGAAAGAAACATGAACCAGTCTTTCCTCCCAGATGGCTTTTTTGTCCACTGGACCAATAGCACAACAATGAGGGCGAGCAGGACCCCAAGCCTCCTGAGTCTTACATCTCCATTGTCTTGCTCTTCTCGGGTGTGATCCTGGCAAGAATCGGTAAGTAGTGAGTCCGGTGTGACGTGGCATTCTGCAGACTGTGATGATGCTAAGAAATCTTGATGGTCTCACCATGGTGTCATTGTGAGTCTTTATCATTCATTCACCTAGAACATGTTATATGAAAAGAGCTGTCCTAGACACTGGGGATTTCCTAGACACTGGGGATGAAGAAAGTCGTTTCATCACACAAAGGCTTAGCCCCATGGAGCATAGAGTCTGGATGGAAGGCCATTGAGTAAATAGTCAACAACTGTCAATAATACAAAGTGAGAGGAGCAAGGTGGGGGGTGGGCAGAGGATTGAGAATGTATAAGAGGGACACCAAAGCTGGTTTGGGGAGTTAGAGAAGCCTTCCTAGAGGGAGGCACAATTAAGAGATTCCTGAAGAACAAACAGAGCAGGTGACATGAAGAAAGAGTACTCTAGGCTAGACAGATAGTTGTACAAAGGTGAAAATGTGAAGACATGGAAATTTGGAGAAGTGAGAGTAGTTACTTCCTAGGTGTCAAGCATGTCAGTGCTACAGAAGGCATCTAAGTTAAAGGAGCATTTTTTTTTTTTAAAGATTATTTATTTATCAGAGATCACAAGCAGGCAGAGAGGCAGGCAGAGAGAGAGAGAGGAGGAAGCAGACTCCCCGCCGAGCAGAGAGCCCGATGCGGGGCTCGATCCCAGGACCCTGGGATCATGACCTGAGCTGAAGGCAGAGGCTTTAACCCACTGAACCACCCAGGCGCCCCTAAAGGAGCATTTTAACCTGGATCCTTTCTCTATGGAACTGGGATGGAGAAACAGGAAAGAGGACAGTTCCGTGGGGCCCAAACCTTCCTCAGCTGCTTAGGGGAGGTGACGGAAATCATTTCCCAGGATGAGGTGCCTAACTTTGAAGGTCTACAAGCTTGTCTGCCCTAGGAGCTTGGTCTTGGAACTTTGCCACTAACTATGTGTCATTCATCCATAGCAATGAGAACTTACCTGATTTAGTAAGGGTGTTTAATTGTTTCTGGGTTTTTTGTTTGTTTTGTTTGTTTGTTTTAAGTTTGTTCAGTTGATGCATGCTGAATCCAACAGTGACTGGAATCAATGGTGATGGCAATAGAAATCACTTAACAGCTTATTGGCCCGAGTGATTAGACCTTAAGATTCCCAACCTGGGCAGGATCTGGGCCTTGCTCTGAGACATGGAAACCCAGAGATCAGATTTCAACCCAAGCCTTGTTCCCTCCCCCAAGTCCAAAGTTACCACCTTCAAAGCCCCTCCCTGCAGCCTCAGAACCAGTGGATTCCCCAAGCCCAGGTCAGAAATGGAGGAAGTGGAAAGTATGGTGGTGGGTGGTGGGAGGTGTGATTGACAACCAAATCTATCTTCTTCGTTCATTCAACAGCCTTCCTGTACATCTCCTCTGTGCTTTATGTCCTGGGCTTTGGCAAGATCTCTGTCCTCTAGGGGCTCAGAGCTCTACCTTCTCACCGTTGGAGCCACAGTGGAGTGAGAGCATGGGGGAGAAGAGTATTTTCCTTATTTCTGTCATGGAGACCCAGAACCCCTTGGTTCACAGAAGCTTTGGAACACTGGGAGAGGATAAATGAGAGTTTTGTAGATCAGATTCAAGAGCTTATAGAACCATGGGTTGACCTAGGAACCTCATTCCTCTGATGAAGTGTGTGTGTAGGAGAGAGAAGTTGTGCTCTGAATTCTAAATGACTAAAAGAAACACGTTCTTTCATCTGGAGTTCATCTCACTTCTAAAATATTTTAAGTGAAGTACCTGACAGGTAGATTATTTTCTATTAGGGTATTTGGCTAGTACTTCCAGCCTTTAATTGAGCAACTGAGAGCAGATTGGCCATTTATGATTAATGCAATTCACAGTGTGATCATAAACTATTTAGTTCAAAGGGGAGGGGGGAGTCCACCTCTATGCTTCCTGACACAAAGGAAATTATCACATTTGTAGAACATTTGTAGAGTGTCATCGGCAATGCCTTTAATCCAGAGAAGCATTCAGCATGACAAGCTTCTCGCTTTTCTCTATTGCAATAGCAGTTCTTTTTTTTTTTTTTTTAAAGATTTTATTTTTATTTATTTGACAGATAGAGATCACAAGTAGGCAGAGAGGCAGGCAGAGAGAGAGAGAGGAGGAAGCAGGCTCCCCGCTGAGCAGAGAGCCCAATGCAGGGCTCAATCCCAGGACCCTGGGATCATGACCTGAGCGGAAGGCAGAGGCTTTAACCCACTGAGCCACCCAGGCGCCCCACAATAGCAGTTCTTTTTGCTGATCCTTGATGAGGATTCCAAAGACACAGAACACTAATGAAGGAGACAGCTCAGGACCTGGAGCTAGGCTGCCTGATGATGTCGACAAGTCACTTAAGTTCCCTGTTCACCGTTTCTTTCTCTATAAAACAGGGTCATAATGAGAATGCCTACCGGTCAGGGAAGTCACAAGCACTGGGGCTCCTTGCTAAGGTGAATATTAATTCTCATCCCCAGTTGTCATCATTATTCTCTCTTGGCTGTACTCCGATGCTTTCACAAGCCTTGTGTAAGGGTGGGTGTGGCAGTGACACAGAACCACAATGCCAAGTGGCATGGATACTGCATAGTTCCCACACACCCATTGCCAGCAGGTACCCTTTATCTTTATCCCCAGCAGAATTATACATGATCTTGGGGTTGTGTGCTGTTGACACTGTACACGTCCAAAGCACCAGTGCCCATAAGGATATCTTGTGTTGACATGGTCAGCATGGTCAGGTCTGGTGGTAATGGTGACTGGTCCTCTCCTCAGGACAAGTGGCCTGTGGCCTGCCTTGGCATTCCACCAGGCATCCCCAGGCTAGGCTCATCTTGGGCATTGGCTCAGTAAATAATTTGTTTCCATTTTGAGGGAACCTAATTGATAGAACTCTAGTGACAATGAGATTTGGCACTTTGCCCAAAAGTCACTTTGCCTTTTAAAATCTAAGAACTGTAGGGGTGCATGGGTGGTAGAGTCAGTTGAGCATCTGACTCTTGGTTTCCAGTGAGGTCATGATCTCAGCATCCTGGGATCGAGCCCCACACTGGGCTCCACACTGAGCACAGCATCTGCTTGAGATTCTGTCTCCCTGTCCCTCAGCCCTACTGCTCATGCTCTTTCTCTAAGATACATAATTATTTTTTTTAATCTAAGAGCTGTACCTCTTTATGCCTTCAATATAGAAATAATTCTGTCTTCTGAAGTAATCAAACAGCCTCTTTATGCAGCTGAAAGTGGTGGGGGGCAGATGGAGGGGATACAGGGAGAGAGGAGGCTAATTCCTGCTCTGCTAAACCAGGAACAAAAACAGAGAGTCTGGAATTGGAACCAGATCAGAAGCTCAAGATATTGCTCTCTGTCCTAAACATTTTTGGAGCAGAGGCAAAAATACACCCTGAATGAAGTTATATTCCTAGGTAGTAATGATGTGGTGATGGTAACTCAAAAAAATACTTATAAAGTTATAATACCACAGATTATGAAGTATCTACCATGCACAGAGGGCCAGGTATGATGCTACACACTTCACAACACTGTCTCATCTAATCCTCCAGTGAGGTAGTGCTCTAAAGATTTTATTTATTTATCTGACAGAGAGAGAGAGATCACAAGTAGGCAGAGAAGCAGGCAGAGAGAGAGGAGGAAGCAGGCTCCCCGCTGAGCAGAGAGCCTGATGCAGGGCTTGATCCCAGGACCCTGGGATCATGACCTGAGCAGAAGGCAGAGGCTTTAACCCACTGAGCCACCCAGGCGCCCCGAGGTAGTACTCTAAATATTCCCATTTCACAGACGTGTAAACTGAGCCCCAGAAAGCTTCATTTACCCAATGCCATTTGGTGCTGGAGCTGAAATTCTCACCAAGGTCTGATACCTACTTATACTTATTCTAGCCCAGCACTGCTGCCCTGTAGGTCTCTGGTCCTTTGACCTGACCATGACCCAGCTTCTTTAGGAGAACATTCCAGAGGCAGAGTGAGGGGCTGTGAACGGTGTGCAGTGCTCCCTGAACTACCTCATGGACCTCATCCATCTTGTCCTTGTCATACTGGCCCTGCGGACTCAGCAGTTTGGCACGTTGGTCTTCATCCCTGTACTGTCTGTAGCCACAGGGCACGTGCTGTGTTTCTTTTATGTGAGAAAGTATCAGATTACAAATTGCTGTTCTCTGAAGTCAGCAAAGGAGGGCTCTTGAATCTGAGAGGTAGGCAGCACCTCTGACTGCTCAGAGCTCCAGTAACTTCAGCCCCAACTCGCATGGAGTGTTCACAGCCTTAGCCCCACATTGCTACTGGGCGCCTTGTTCTGCTGTTCCATCTCATAGCAACTGCGTTGAACGTGTCTTTGCAGTGACAGGTAATTTGAAAGGGCTCTGGCTTATGGCAGGCTCATCAACTGAACCCAGATTCCACCCCAGACAACTTAAAGGGGCTTGCTTCACTTTTGCCAGGAGAGTAATCCAATGGTTTCAGGATTTTTTTGTTTTCTGGGTTCTAACATTAGACAGAATATTTTGGTCAAGGTTAAAATTAGAGAGGGTGGAGCATGGTCAGTGATGTTTGATATCAATTCCTTTGATATGGGTTTTTGTTTTACAGGTGAATCGAGAATGTTCTTTTGACTTGTTAAGGGCTCCTCAAGAAGTCTTAAGTTATAGGGACGCCTGAGTGGCTCAGTTGGTTAAGCGGCTGCCTTCAGCTCAGGTCATGATCCCAGTGTCCTGGGATCGAGTCCCACATCGGGCTCCTTGCTCGACAGGGAGCCTGCTCCTCCCTCTGCCTCTGCCTGCCTCTCTGTCTGCCTGTGCTCTCTCTCTCTCTCTCTCTCTCTAATAAATAAAAAAAAATGAAATCTTAAAAAAAAAAAAAAGAAGTCTTAAGTTATTTCTCACAGAAGTAGATAATTGTGACCATTTTGGAGTGATTTATGGACTCTAAGGCTTGGTTAGGGATCTGATAGCCCCCCCAACAGACTTGGGCAAGTTCTGCCTTAGTGATCAAGTGAAGACTTGTAGTTCGACCAACTCTGGTTAAGAAAACCACAAATTTGGGGCACCTGGGTAGTGAAGTTTGTTGGATTCGGTTCAGGCCATGGTCTCATGGGTTGTATGACTGAGCCCTGTGTCAGGCTCTGGGCTCAGCAGAGAGTCTCCTTAAGACTCTCTGCCACTCTTGCCCCTGCCACACTGCTCCCCGCACATATACTCTTTCTCTCTCCAAAATAAATAAATCTTAAAAAAAAGAAAGAAAGAAAGAAAGAAAAAGCAAACCACGTTTGTGATAAGCAAATTTTGAGTTTCTGGCCACTTATAATCAACGTTAAAACTAGATTTTAAGAGGCTTAGAAGAAAATCCATATACATACAGCTCCGTGCTTAAGATAATAATGAACTATTATTTTGTAAGTGCTGTGATAAATAAGTTCACACAGAAGAGAAAACAATGAAGCTGGTGAATAAGCCTCTGCAGGCCTCAAAGCTTATATGTGGGTAAGTCACAGTTTGGGCATACTCCATACCACCTTCGCAGGTGGGTATTGTTGGGAACAGCATTTTCAAAGACAGAGTTTCTCACCCTCCACACTACTAGCATTTGGGGTTAGATAAGCCTTTGGAGTGGGGGGTGCCCTGTGCCTGAGAGGGTATTTTGCAGCATCCCTGACCTCTGCTCTCAAGAGGCCAGTAACACCCCTCACCCACCCAACTGTGGGAATCCAGTGTATTCAGAGAATACAAAAGTCCCTCAAGGACAACACAATGGCCTCCAACACCCCATCCCCTCTAAAGAATGACTGCTTAAAATAAATGTAAAAGCTAAGGGAAAAATCCACCACTTACTGTTCAAAGACAAAATGATAAACCTCAACTCTATGGTCAACTAATCTTCGACAAAGCAGGAAAGAATGTCCAATGGAAAAAGTCTCTTCAACAAATGGTGTTGGGGAAATTGGACAGCCACATGCAGAACAATGAAACTGAACTACTTTCTTACACCATACACAAAAATAAACTCAAAATGGATGAAAGCCCTAAATGTGACACAGGAATCCTTCAAAATCCTAGAAGAGAACATAGGCAGCAACCTCTGTGACCTTGGCCTCAGCAGTTTCTTGCTAGATATGTCTCCAAAGGAAAGAGAAACAAAAGCAAAAATGAACTACTGTGGCATCATGAAGATAAAGAGCCTTTGCATGCCAAAGGAAACAGTCAACAAAACTAAAAGGCAACCAACAGAATGGGAGAAGATATTTGCAAATGTCTTATCAGATAAAGGGCTAGTATCCAAGATCGATAAAGAAATTATCAAACTCAACACCCCCCCAAAAAACAAAAAAATCCATTCAAGTAATGGGCAGAAGATATGAACAGACACATTTCTCCAAAGAAGATTCAGATGGCCAACAAACAAATGAAAAAGTGCTCAACATCCCTTGGCATCAGGAAAACACAAATGAAAACCACAATGAGATACCACCTCATACCCGTCAGAATGGCTAAAATTAACAATTCAGGGAGTATGGGAATATGGGAATATTACTCAGCCATCAAAAAGAATAAAATATTGCCATTTGCAACCACGTGGCTGGAACTAGAGGGTATTAAGCAAAATAAGTCAGTCAGAGAAGGACATATACCATACAATTTCACTTATATGTGGAATTTAAGAAACAGTTGAACATAGGGGAAGGGAAAGAACAATAAGATAAAAGCAAGGAGGGAGACAAATCATAAGAGACTTTTAACTATAAGGAACAAACAGGGTTGCTGGAGGGGATATGGGTGGGGGGATGGGGTAACTGGGTGATGGACACTAAGGAGGGCACTTGATGTAATGGGTACAGGGTGTTATATGCAATTGATGAATCACTAAACTACCTCTGGAACTAATAATACACTATATGTTAACCAAATTGAAATTAAGGAATTTTTTAAAAAGACAAAATGATAAAAAGTCATTATTAGTAGTAAGGAAATTAGAAAAGGGGATTTTACACAGACCTGCTTTTTAGACCTAAGTGGAATGAGGGAAAAGAAGAATGTTGTGGAACATTTTGCTTAACATGAGGTAGTTTTTAAAAATTGTGTTTTATGTAAGTTCTGGTAATACTTATGATGCCACCTCCCCCCATCTTTACCTTCCATTGAATGTGAAAGACAGATTACTACAGACACACACACATACACCCCAAACTAACTAGGTCAGGAAACCAGAACTGTTCTTCATATGGATTCTTCACTGAGGGTATATTTTGACAAGATGTAGCAATACCAAGTCCTTTGGTCCCTGATTCTTCTAATTAACACACAAGTACTTGCACATAGTCTTAGAACAAAAGAGTGTTTGGGGTGCCTGGGTGGCCAGTGGGTTAAAGCCTCTGCCATCGGCTCAGGTCGTGATCTCAGGGTCTTGGGATCAAGCCCCGCATCGGGCTCTCTGCGCAGCGGGGAGCCTGCTTCCTCCTCTCTCTCTGCCTGCCTCTCTGCCTACTTGTGATCTCTGTCTGTCAAATAAATAAATAAAATCTATATTAAAAAAAAAAGAAAAGAGTGTTTAATAAATACATCCTGAAGCCTTTTATTTTTATTTATTTTTAAAGAAAGATTTTATTTACTTGACACAGAGATACACAGCAAGAGAGGGAACACAAGCAGGGAGAGTGGGAGAGGGAGAAGCAAGCTTCCTGCTGAGCAGGGAGCCTGATGTGGGGCTGGATCCTAGGACCCTGGGATCATGACCCAAGCTGGAGGCAGATGCCCAATGACTGAGCCACCCAGACACCCCCTGAAGCCTTTTATTTACAATCCCCATAAGTGCTAGCAGCTTGAGGGTAGAATTTATGTCAGGTCTTCTAAGTGGCACTGGCTCTGTGCCCCTGCATCCTGAAAAGAGCTGTTTACCTGGGAATGCTGTATTGTGAGTGCTAATCTAATTTTACTCTTGCTTCTCCTTCAGGTCCTATAGTAGGATGGCAACACTTTTCTCTCTATGGACTGGAACCACTATCTGCCTGTTTCCATGAATATTTTGATTCTTGTTTTAGATTAGTACTGCCCAACATAAAATATGATGCAGATTGCATTTATATAACTTTCATATTTCTTTTAACCCAGTATCCAAAATATTATCTAATATATCAGTATAAAATTGAGATACTTTCCATTCTTTGTTTATATTAATTCTTTCAAAGCTGGTATTTTTTACACCTCAGTGCATGTTGGTTTGGAGAAGCCAGGTTTCAAGTGCTCCAGTGACTTGTGATCAGCGCCTACTGTGTTTAGGAATGCAGTTTGACCCTATTGATGATTCCCAAAGTTGCATATATTTCTCTACCGCAGAAGGTCTGTAACTGATACAGTGTGCTCTATCCTGCATGGAGGTAACATGCTAGGGCATTTGTCCAGTGGAAAATCAATGGTATCAGGCTCTGCTCCTAGAAACAAATCATTACGACATAGATCAAACTGATTTGACTGGACTTTGTATCTTTATCCCTGAAACAGATTGATGTGGAGCTGTCCCTCTGGAAATGCAGATGGCAGTGGTGGAGAGTACAAGAAATTGGCCCCTTGCAGTGTAGATAAGCTCCACTTGGGGGCCCTCTAGTCATGGTTGCACAGTCCCAGATTGTGATAATACAACACAATATTGGAATCAGAACTCTTCAGTTCATGAATACGTGGTAAATTTTGGAAAGGCAAACTTTGAGTGCAAAATGAAAATAAGCCTTTCAAACACATACCTGGCGTTTGTTTACACAATCTCAACATGGCTTTTTTCTCAAGAGGTGTTAGCCCTTTGCCTTGACAATGAGCTGGGATCACTGGCAGACCAACCTCACTATTCCGCATCAAGCCCATCAGTCTCCATGATCTATAGATCCTTGTTTAGTCATATGGACACCTTTTCTGTACTACTTCTTCCTTCAAGGTACTTGAGATCATGAAGGGGGAAAAAAAACTTTTCAGTTAGGTTCCAGGGAGCTGAGAATGCAAGTGATCCCATTTCCTCCTTCTTTTCCATTTTAAATTCATATTCAAGGGCCTAATGACAAATTTACCAACAGATTATTTTTGTCAGCCTCCAGGAGACTCAGAGCCAAATTAGCAAGAGCCTAATGCATGAGGTCTAATGGCTTGGTTTTATAATCCTGCTCTCTTCTTGCTGAACTTTTATGCCCTCTTCTAATTATTGTATTGTTTACTGTTTGTTAGAAGCCCTAAATCATTCTGGGAATGTGGTAGTGATGGTGTGTGTGTGTAAATATAGTCTCTTCAGGGGCACCTGGGTGGCTCAGTGGGTTAAAGCCTCTGCCTTAGGCTCAGGTCCTGATCCCGGGGTCCTGGGATCGAGCCCCGCATCGGGCTCTCTGTTCAGCAGGGAGCCTGCTTCCTCCTCTCTGTCTGCCTCTGCCTACTTGTGATCTGTCAAATAAATAAAATCTTAAAAAAAAAAAAGTCTCTTCAGAGTTTGTCCTAACAACTGGATCTTTCATATACTGACTCAGATACTAAGTGAAGTTATTCCTTCTAACCGAAGTTGACTGGAGCATATTCTGTCCCTGGCTTCATCTTACATAGTGATATGTGTAAGTCACACTACGCAAGCGCTGTACAGGCAGAAGTTGTCTATCACAGGACTTAACACACAAGAGAAAAAAACAGTGAATATTTGCCAAATTATGAAAATATTTTAAGGTTTTAGAAACCTCAAAAATACTTATTTTAAGGGCTAGCTCAGCCATTAAGTGTGGGTGGCTCACTTGTTAAGTGTCTGCCTTGGGCTCAGGCTTCTCCCTCTCTCACTTCCCCTGCTTATGTTCCCTCTCTTGCTGTCTCTATTAAAAAATTAATAAAATCTTAAAAAAAATACTTATTTTAGTTTGGAATAGTCACTTGAACTACAAAGTTTTGCTTGCTTTTTAAGAACCATAAACTACTTGTAGTCAGGACTTAAGAATACTATAGAGCGCCTCTGTCAAAAATGGGATATGCCCATTCTTGACCTCTAATTATGTGACTCAATCTACCTGAACCAACATGAGCCAAGAGCATAACCATGATACTGGGCAAGTCACATCTGGGGAAGATAGTGACTGGAGTTATTAAGATTTTACATTTTCAATGAAATCATAACCATTAGCATAAAGTCACATTGCAATCACATTTTCTTTTATAGTCATAAAGATTCTTTTTAAGCCCAACCTCCTCACTCAGAATAAACCTTCTTTGGAAACATTTCATTCAACTCCAGATCTGCTTCACTTCTAAGGGCACCTGGGCACAAAATGACAAGTAGTTGAATAGTCCTATTGGCATCATCCTGGTCTCGCCTTAGCTCTGCTCAGCATGTGGGCACGTGCTATGCCCAGGAGGGCAAGCTTACACTGTGGGACTGTGGGGCAGGCTTCAACTCCTAATCCCATCTTTGGCGTTTGCTGGACTTAATTTAACCAAGGTATCAGGCAACAGTATTGCCATCGTAGAGGGAAAGGGATTGGGGGAGATGGACCAGGATACATATCCAACCCGGAAGCACACAGGCATCTGAAGGGGGTTGCTTGCGCCTGCAGCAAGATGGCATCATGCAGCCATCAGAACATTGTCACAGGGCAGGGCTCAACAGGCTCTGTGGTTAGACCTACTTATTACCTACAGTAGAGAACAATGACTCACAACCAAATTTGGTCCATGCTTCCTTGAGAAAGCATCCTTGAATATCCTAAGAGTCCAGGCTGATTTTTTTCTCGGGAGGAAACCATGTGGCTGATGCATCAAGCTTTGAAATCAACCCAAGCCCAGTTACTCAGCAGCTAAAACCTCACTTCATTGCTCAAACTCCCTGGCTGGTGTCGGCTAAAGCCAGTCTAAATTTTCTTGGGACATGGAAACTGGCGATGTGGAAAACAAAGCTACGGGGAACCCAAAGCAGTGCCAACCCAGTTACAGGGCATAGAAAGGTAACAGAAATTCCAGTGTTCTGCTACCATGTGGCCACTAGAATGGACTGTCAAGAGACTGAGGGCAAAGTGCCTGGCAGCTGACTTAAAATGCAACTGTCAAGACCAGAGTATGTGTTGTTGCTTGAAATATCCATAAAGAGAAATTTTATATCCTCGATGATAAGCCAACATAAACCTTTTGATACCATTTTACTTGGGTATTTATTGTGTGCACAAGTCACTTACTATATCCCCAAAATGATTTTGATGTTTTGCCATTTTTAACCCCTCAGGAAATCATTCAACACTGATCCAAGACTGTTTTGCATAGATTTCATTGGGAAGGACATTTAGATGCCAGAGAAGTTTTCAAAGTCACATTTACTGACATGTAATTTAGCAAAACTCACCCCAAAATTTGACAAATGTAATCACCACCATGAACAAGATATAAAACATTTCCTCAAAACTCCCTCATGCTCCTTTACAACCAGCCCCTCACGGATCCTTAAGAACCCATGTCTCCTGTCAAAAGGATCAAATGTAATCTTAAAATGATCTATTATGGAAAAATGTATAAGCATAAAAAACCAAGTTTTTAAAAAAAGATTTTATTTATTTATTTGATAGATCACAAGTAGGCAGAGAGAGAGAGAAAGAGAGGAGGAAGCAGGCTGGGCTTGATCCCAGGACCTTGAGATTATAACCTGAGCCGAAGGTAGAGGCTTTAACCCACTGAGCCACCTAGGTGCCCCTAAAACCAAGTTTTTAAGAGACTACTTTGAAACATATCTTCAGGACTGTCAAAAGAATGAGATTTAAAAATAAGCTTTGCAAATTATAAAGCACAACTGACAAACCTGTCAAGATAGCGATGTCAAGCTTCAGGCGGGGATAGTTGGCTGATAGAAATGGAACTATATCCTATAAAATTCTCTATGGGGCAGCTAGATGTTCTTACAGCTATTTGGCACCTGCTCAAAGTTCACCTCTGCTACTACCATGAAAGGGACAAAGGAAGGAAAAGCATATAGATAGATAGATAGATAGATAGATAGATAGATAGATAGGTGTATCTATCTTTCTATATATCAATTACCACATGTGCAAATACACGTTATCTACGTGAAAAGCTTCCTTCAGGCAGCAGTCCTGTAAAAGAAGTATCACCAGCAGGTAGTTAGAGCAGCAAGTACTAAATGTGCTAGTAAGAAATAACCAGTGGTTTCTAGACCATGCTTACAAAAACTATTCAAGTAAATAGAACTCCCCAACATACTATACATTGTCCACTCAGCAATGTTCTGATATAAAAGTGCATGCTTAACTCAAACCCTATTTTAACTAAAGCTAACAATCTACTTCAACCTTCTGGAAGACTCAGATGCAAAATGGCCACCACTGGAAAAGATACTTTCTCAAAGATTAAATGTCAAAGACTTAAAATCCACTTAAAAAAATAACCTTTTCGGGGCGCCTGGGTGGCTCAGTGGGTTAAAGCCTCTGCCTTCGGCTCAGGTCATGATCTCAGGGTCCTGTGATCGAGCCCCGCATCGGGCTCTCTGCTCAGCGGGGAGCCTGCTTCCCCCTCTCTCTCTGCCTGCCTCTCTGCCTACTTGTGATCTCTGTCAAATTAAAAAAAAACAACAAAAAAACCCTTTTCTTGGCATAATAAAGCATTACCTATATACCAGAGGCTTTCCCCGTTTCTAATTAAAACATACTTTCTAAAGGGAGAAGGGATGTGATCATGTAACCAAATCCTATTTTGTTGGCCTCAGGTAAATCCTTTAACCCATCAGAGAAGCATATCTAATCAGATTAGGGTTCTCATCCTTGGCCAAGAATTCCATTCAGCTATTTAATAACTCAAGCCAAATTCTCTCCATTTGGTCCATACCTGAACTTTGTCAACATCTTGAACTGGACTGAGCCTGGGAGAAAAGTGAGAAGAACAATATTAGGAATATCATGTTCCTTTTTATGGGTTGGGCCTTTTTGTTTTGTAGAGTGTCTTTAACTGTAGTTATCTACTAGCTACATTTGATGAATAAAAAGCTTCCTTTGAATAGAATTTCTTTAAAAAGATGACATTCTCCAAAATTTCCTCACACTTGGGAACCTCCTTGGTAACGTTCAGCCAGGAGTAAAATGAACAGTAAATTAAGTTCCTATCCTCTGGGATTCCACAGAATTCATGTCAGTGACAGCTTGATCTCTTTGTTACATTAGCTTGGAATAGTAGCAATTTTAGAAAAAAGTAAATATTACTGGCAACAGTTTGTACCTAGGAAACACTGAAACAAACTCCAAACAGATTTAAAAACCAAAGGAAGCCTGGAACTTGTTTACGCAGAGGCAGAGAGCTAGCAAGTTGAGAACAGTCTCCAGCTCCTGTTCAGTTTCCACAATCCTTAAATAGATACTGGCTCAAGCTGCTGTTTCCTTGTCATGCTGCCTGGCTCTCTGGGCCCATGTTTCTGTCTCAGATGGAAATGTTGAAACAGTTTGGCTCAAGAGGAAGCCCCAACACATAAAGCAATTGCAAAACAAAGCCTGACCACTGTATTTCCTGGTGTGGGAGTGCTAGTCACCAGATGGGGGGAATGCAGGGCAGGGAACCCTGGCCATGTGCTTTAGACTCATATATATGGCCGCAAAAGGGTCCCTACAGCACAGCTTGCCAAACTACCCACCACCCTTTAAAAGCACGATAAGATGTATGTCCCACTGGGTTTCCTAATCAGTAAAATTGGATATTTTCTAATAAGTGCTAAAGCCTTTCATAACTCGAGGGCAAACGTGAACTCCACAAGCCTCTTATTTCAAGGGGAGGTTCCTAAGTGATACCGAGGATATCTACAACGACTTCATTCCTTCAACTCTAAATTTAGATCTCTACAAAATTCGGAGACTAACCCTTTCTACAGCAAGGTGTGCCAACGTCTTAGTGGACACAAATCAGAACCCCAATGGTTCAGATTTTTTCCCCCAGGACAGAAAACCATGACTTTGGGGGAGAACATTGCAGGCTCCTTGCTGAGGGCTCACAGCAGTTATCAGCTCTGGCAAGACTCATCCCAGACCTCTCGAAAAGCCCAACTACCCTGCAAAGTGGCAACGCAAAGGCGTCTGTAGTGAGTGGCTGCGCGCAAGGAGTCCCCTCGGTTTGTGGCTGGCACTGTAACCACGCTGCTCCGCACGGAAACAGCAAGCGCTCAGATCCACTATCTCGCTCACTCTCCAAACTGGAGATGTCGGGGGTCATTGCCAAGAGCGGGCAGGCAGGAGCCCCGAGTGCGACGGCAACGCGGACACCCAGCCTGCTCCGCAGCCCCCGGCCCCCCGCTGCGTTCTCCGAAAGTTCTCTTTTCGTTGAAATAGGAGGTTGAAGCTTCTGTAGCCTGGAACCCTTGAGCGTGGGGGCCACAGGCACGAGACGTGCGGGGACTGGGGGGTTTTTAGGCGCCACGAGGGTACTTCCCGGGGACTAGGGTCCCCGGATCCCCGAGGTCGTGCCCACCTAAGAGGTGGTGCCCCCCCCCGGGCTCCTTCCCCGGGATCGGGGGGCCCTTCCCAAGGGGCACCTAGCTGAGGCCGAACCGGGGTCACGGACGCCCGGACGGGGCGAGCCCCGGGACAAAGAGGGAAGTGTCTAGTAAGTGCCATCAGAGACCCCCCCACGTGGCCTGTTTCGGCGTGGAGCCGGTCGGAAGATACTTACCGAGTCGCGCGCCTCGGCGGAAAAGACAGGGAATTGGAGAGACCAAGTTTAAAAGGGGCCTGGGCGATCGGGCACCCTGCGGCAACCAACCAAAAAGTTACCCGAGCGCCCCTCCCGGCCCTGTACACGCCCCACTGGGGGCGCCCAGTGGCTATCGCACGCCCCCTGCCGGCGGCCCGGAACTCGGAGCCTGCGGACTCTAGGGCACACCTGCCTAAACACCTCTCTGGGTGTGGTGTGCATTTACCTCGGGGCATGTTAGATGAAATTCCTGGCATCAGATAATGTTAGGTACGTACAACACCCCCCCCCACCCCCACCCCAACACCACCACCAAAGTATTCCATGCCTTCCCTCAGGGTGGTCTGCAAGCCACAGAAGCACGGCTGCCCGGGACCCGCTCTCCCTAGTCTTGTCCTTAATCTGCTTTTGGAATTTTGAGGTGTGGGGCTTCCTAGAAACTGGGACACTTGAGATTATTTTGGTTGGAGGGAGTGTTTAGCGTGACAAGTATTTTCTGAGTGCTGACCGTCCCAGGCAATGTGATTGGTGCTGGGGGAATAAAGTGGTATGAGAAACTGCACCTGCCCTCAAGGAATGGAAAGTGCTGTTCTCTCAGGCGATGGAATCCCACACAGTGTGCCAAGGGCATAGCATGAACCACTGAGCCCAGCCTGCTAAGGGGTTAGGGAAGGCTCCTTGGAGGAGGGGTACCTGCAGTGAATCTAGAATCACCAGCAAGAAGCTCACCGCACATCGAAGAGCCGAGAGGTAAAAATCAGAGATGGAGAGAATTAAAGTGGAATTCTAGAGTAGAAGGTACTTTATAGATCAGCTAGAATTTTCTCTGGTGGAGTAGAGCCAGCCTTAGGGTGTTCTCCAAAAGCAGAGTTGTCATGGTGGAATATAAGCTCCATGGGGACTCTGTTTCCTTCTTTGCTGGCTCCCAGAACTCAGTATAGTGCCTAGAATATGTTTGGGTAAGGATAAAATGACTGCAGGAAAAGATACTCACCATTTACCCCCCAATGTAGTTGAGTATTCACGCTATCAAAGTCTCAGAGGCTCATAATGGTGGCCATGATAGGGACTTATCCCAGGCTGTAACTTTCTTGGGTCACCTTGAGTGTGAATTTATCCCTGCAGTACCTGGCCGAGGGCTTGGTGCACGGTAAGGACTTAAAAAAAAAACCTGCTGGATTTCCTTTCTTGGCCTGCCTCTCACACGCCTGTAGAGAAGGCATCCTGGGGCCTCAGGAGGTGTTAGGCATTTCTCTGGCTAGTTTTGCTGCTGCTAGAGGGGAACCTTATCCTGCCCCCCCCACACGTTTCTCTGTGAAGGAACTTCTGCTAGATAATGCCGGTGCCCACCATTTCCCCATGGCCTTCCAGAAGAGGAAAGAATTCCAATAAAATCCAATGCTAACATGAATTTTGAGAGCATGCAATCCAAGGTAGGCTTATGACAGTCCATTCTCCACCTGCCCCCTCTTCTCAATGGAAGAGGCTAAGGTTATCTTCTCTGATGAGAGGGGGATGGGAGGGAAAAAGGGACCACGTGGAAGCTATTGAGGGTTTTCTTGGTTCAGTACACAGTTGGGTACATTGTAAGTGTCATTACCTTTATCCCTGTTGTTTCCTGATAGTCCTAACTAAATGAAATATAGTATTTCTCATTAACTGCAAAAACATGATCCTGCATTTTACTAATTTAAAAATTTTGGCCCCCAAGTACATCATGGTGGGTGACAGCCAATGGCTCATCTTCCTCAAAGAAGAGCAAAGGCTATAAACTGAGGATTCCTGTTCTCTTGCTTCCCTCACTGCAAGGATCAATGTAAGGCTATGGTGACTCAAGGTCTAGACTGGGATGGGACTAGAACAGACTGAACTCCGAGGGTACAGTGTTACCAGTAGTAAAGCGAACACTTCAATTTCCATTTTGTGTTTTACCTTTGTGTTGGTTTGGGATGTGGAAGGGAAAGAAAGCACATTATTTATCACCTTCCTCCAAACCCTGCTGTTGCCCAATCCCTATACCCAGGAGATCCTAAGACTCATTTGTTCTCAATGAACTGACATCAGACAGATCTAGGGCATTTGCTTTCATGAATTAATTGGCCCATTCATTTACTTTGTCTCTGTGTTGAGTGCATATTTTATTGTGTTGTTGTAGTGGAGAGTCAGAAGCTAAAGGAACTGCAGACATTAGTCATGATTTAAATGATCACTTCAGTCCCGTAACAATTTAATCGGTCATTGGGCCATTTGGCACGTGCAGGTCTCTGCCCAGCAGCCTGCCTTTTCCAAGCAGCTGTAGACTTGTTTTCAAGCCAAGAGAGAATGTCTGCCCACACTGAAGTCTATTGGTTTCATCTGCCTAAATAAACTTGTGTGGCTGATTTTGACAATTAGAAGGTGAACTTGTAAGTGTCCTGGGAGCACTGGAGTGTGGATGTGCTTCTTTCTGATCCCCATGGGGGTACAAAACAGATGATTTAAAAAATCCTTTTTCAGGACACCTCTCATTTGCTCTGACAAATAAATAAAATCTTTATTTATCAGAGCCAGAGAGAAAGAGAGAGAGAGTGAGCGAGCAAGAGCAAGCACAAGCAGGGGGAGTGGCAGGCAGCGGGAGAAACAGACTCCCCGCTGAGCAGAGAGCCCAATGCAGGACTCAATTCTAGGACCCTGAGATCATGACCCAAGCCAAAGGCAGATGCTAACCGATTGAGCCACCCAGGCATCCCATACATAAATCTTTAAAAAAAAAAAAAAATCCCGGGTGCCTGGGTGGCTCAGATGGTCATGATCCTGGAGTCCTGGGATAGAGTCCCTGCATCTGGCTCCCTGCTCAGCAGGGAGTCTGCTTCTCCCTCTGACCCTCCCCCTTCTGATGCTCTCTCTCTTTCTCTCTCTCATACTCTCTGTCTCTCAAATAAATAAATAAAATCTTGGGAAAAAAAGAGAAAAATTCCCTTTCAGGGTTCTTATTTACAAACTTTAACAATTTTCACCATACTTCTAGGAAGTATATGAATAAAGATATAAAATAGAATTTTATTTGGTTACATAGCAATATATCCAAAGTGTCACCTTTATTGGTAAGAATGATCTGGTTTGTTGCAAAACAAAGAAAAGGAAAACATTGACTCCACATACTTCTACAACTAACCTCTCAGTTACTTGCTTCTCTTTAATAACAAAACTCCTCCAAAGTGTCTATATTTGTCTTTAATTCCTCTCCTCCAATCATTTCTTAGTTTAATTATGCTGGTCAGCCCCTGAGATGGTCCCCAGTGGTCCCATCTCCTGCTATCTATGACCTTCCCCTTCCCCTTCAGTGTGGGCTGGACCTAGGGAATTTCTTCCATTAAATAGGATACAGCAAAAGTTAGGGGTTGGCATGTGGAAAGATGATCCATACCATATGTCAGTAGGGAATTGCAAATTAATACAATGAGATGCCATTATGTATCTACTGGAATGGCTAAATTTCAGATGGTGATAATACCCAATGTTGGTGAGGATGTAGAACATCAGGAATTCTCCTTCTCTACTGGTGTGAATGCAAAACAGTATAGCCATTTTGGAAGACAGTTTGGCAGCTCCTTACAAAACTAAACATACTCTTACCACATGATACAATCATGATCCTTGAAAGGAGTTGAAAACTTATGTCCACAAAAACTTTAATATGAATAACTTTATTCCTAATTGCCAAGGCCTGGAAGCAACTGAGATGTCTTTCAACAGATGAATGGATAAATAAATTGTAGGGCATCCAGACAGGATCAGGAGCCTGACATGAGGCTCAATCTTGCAATCCTGAGACCATGACCTGAGCCAAAATCAGGAGTCAGGAGCTCAGCCAACTGAACCATCCAGATGCCCTGCACTTGGGTTTCTAAAAGGTGTCTTGAAATTAACTTACCTGAAACTCAACTCTTGATATCTTACCCCTCAAAATTGAGCTTCTCACCATTAATCCATTTGAGTAAATAGGAATTTTTTAATTTTTTTTAAAGATTTTATTTATTTATTTGACAGACAGAGATCACAAGTAGGCAGAGAGGCAGGCAGAGAGAGAGGGAAGCAGGCTTCCCACAGAGCGAAGAGCCCGATGTGGGGCTCGATCCCAGGACCCTGAGATCATGACCTGAGCTGAAGGCAGAGGCTTAACCCACTGAGCCACCCAGGCACCCCTGAGTAAATAGGAATTTTTTTCTTCCAGTGCCTACGGCAAAAATCTTGGAGGTGTTCCAAACTCCTCTCTTCTCTTGCACCTTTGTTGATCGATAGTAGACCCCATCATCTCTCCCTTTATAAATCCCAGATCTGCCCACTTCTCAACGACACAAGTCCAAGCTCCATCATCTCTCCTGATTATTTTAACAGGCTTCTAACTGACGTTTTGCTTCCATCTCGGCACTTAGAGTCCATTGTCCACACAATGACCAGTCAGAACTCTTTAAAACATTAGTAAGATCATGTTGCTCCTCTGCTCAGACCTCTTGAGTGGCTCTTCCTTTTTCTCAGTGTGAAGACCAGGTTTTTTAATGATCTACAAGACTATCCAGGATGTGGCCTCCATTTCTTCTCCATCCTTCTCCCTGGCAATCTCCCCCTTGTTCACCTGTGCAGTTGGGTTGATCTCCCTGCTGCCCCTTGGGCATGCCAGCATACTCTGCCACACAGCTTAGTGCTTGCTGTTCCCCTGCCTCAAATGCTCTTCCTCCAGGCTTAAGTTTGCCTTCACTGTCTCTTCCTTCTGATTCTGTTCATAAGCCGCTTGTTATAGCTGAATTGTGTTCCGCTAAGATCCATGTTGAAGCTCAGATCCCCAGTGTGACTTTTTGCAGATAACGCCTTTAGGGAGATAATTGAGTTAAATGAAGTCATGAGGATGAGGCCCTAAACAAAAGGACTAGTGTCCTTATAAGAAGAGGAAAAGTCACCAGATCTCCCTGTCTCCCTCTCTCTCTTTATGTCTCCATTAACAGAGGCAAGGCCTTGGGAGGACACACCAAGAAGACACTGTCTATAGCCATACTGGAAATTAACCCTGATGGCACTTTGATCTTGGACTTTCAAGGACCTTCCAGAACTGTGAGAAAATACATTTCTGTTGTTGAAGTTCCCCAGTCTGTGGTAGGTGGTTATGGCGGTCCTCTCAGTGACTGCATCCCCTAGAAGGGAGGCCTTTCCTGACCGGGCAGAGTGCTGCTGCCCCTCCTTCCTTCCACCCTGTGCGCCTCTCCTCCTTACTCTGTCTGTTCTTTACACTACTCTAGCCTCCTTTTCTTTCTTGTTTGTTGTTCTTCTAAGATGTGCATCTTAGACCCTCACAAAATTGTTGTTTGATGCTCAAGATTGAACTGGGGCAAAACTCCACCCGTGCTAACATTGCTCCAAATTCCCCAGAGAACTGCCAGTGCTCAAAAAAGGAAGAAAATACTATCAAAAAGGGAGCTTTAGTCACAGTGGTGCCCTAACTTATACAACCTCACCTGCACAACTCTTAGAACCAGTCAGGGTTCTAATAAATATACGAGGGCTCAACTTTATGGCAGTCTTATTTTCCTCACATATCAATTCAAACTGGTGCAAAGGGACCCCGTTTCTTTCTATGTTTCTGTTTAGCATCCTTAGGCTGTGACTTTAGCCCTTCCGAATGACCCCATGTGGTCACAAGATGGCTCCTGCACATCCAGCATTTCATCCACTTCCCAGGCAAGATGACTGGAAGGGGAGAAGGCAAAGGCAAAGGCCAACAAAGTATTTCTTTAAAAAAGCACTTTCCCACGAGCCCTATTTGGTGATTTCCACTTACATCTCATTGGCCAGAAATGTGTTACACGCCCTCCTGTAGCTGCAAATGATAGTAGGAAATGCATTAAAAAAAAAAAAAAAAGGCTGGATATGGCAGAATAATGGAAAATGTGTAGGTATTCAACAGTGTGAGCCTTTTTCTTTTGCACAAGAAAAACATTCTCCCCAGTATTCAGTCCTAAAAGAATATAGCCCCAATCCCATGTTCCATGTTCCTACTTTAACCCAGATGGAGTTTTAGGTAGCAAGAACAGCAGGTACAGAATCCCCAAGTGGACACTGAGAAAGAGCCACAGAACAGGAGCATGTGGGACAGAGAATAATTGCAGAAGAGTCTTTTTTCGTTGTATTTTTAGGTGATTGCTCAAATTAGCATTGCCAAGCTTAGATTTCGAGAGGGTAGGGACTATGACTGCTTAATTTCTGTATATAAAACCCCGGCTGCCTGAACCCCGTGCAGGCCATTGCTAATAAATGCCTTTCAGAGAAACAGTGATGAATATGGGAAGCCACTCAGTCGCATTGTCCATTTTGATGAACATGTGTTCATGACCCACATTCGGAAGTCTGGAAATAGCTGCCGGGTTCGTCCAAATTTCTGCTGGGTAATTGCATGCAGCAATACCGCAAATGGCTTCTCCTAAATCACGTTTAAAGCTTTCCAAAAAATGATAATGAAACAATGAATAATCCTTTTGTTCTCTCCAGAGATGCATCTAATACATGCGTTTTATTCCTAACCCTCCATGTAACTAACCATCTGTGCAGCCGGAACTGTTCTGCCTTGAAGGGAAGTGACAGGATCTGTTTAGCTTCTCTTGTGATCACCCTGCGTCCTTTCTTCTCTCCGCACCAGATGTAGCCTTTATGGCAAGCAGTGACATCACCAATGTCTGTGAGTGCTGCTAGATAAGGCCTGAGGTGCTCAGAGGGCTTTATGCTTACTAAGTCAGGTAAATTTATTCAGTTTCCATCATTTAAAGTTTTTTTTTTAAAGGTTTTATTTATTTATTTGACAGAGAGAGAGAGATCACAAGTAGGTAGAGAGGCAGGCAGAGAGAGAGGAGGAAGCAGGCTCCCTGCTGAGCAGAGAGCCTGATGCGGGACTCGATCCCAGGACCCTGAGATCATGACCTGAGCTGAAGGCAGAAGCTCAACCCACTGAGCCACCCAGGTGCCTCAGTTTCCATCATTTAAACAGGCCTTGGAGGTAAACGTTTAGTCTATTTTTGTAAAGGGCCCAGCCCAGTCTTTGGGGTTCCTGCTCCCCTCCCCTTCCCTTCTCTTCCCCAATGGCATCTGGTGAGGGTACATGAGGGTACTTAGGGCACCGGAGGGAAGACAGGCTGATCCTGCACTGAGGATGACTCAGTGCAGCTGGTCTTTGCCATGGTGGGAGCTGTACTGGGATAGTGACGGCATGTGACTGCTCCAGTCCTGGCTCTTCTCTGGGGTTTGTGGCTGAAACCTGGGGCCTAGTCACTCATGCACACACTTGCTTTTGGCTTGCCAGGCCTTGAGAACCTGCCCTGGGTGATGCCAACGCCACCTGCCCTGGGCATCCTGCCTACCCCATGCCTGCCCGGTGCTTTCTTCATAGCATGTACTCGTGTGCCCCTCTACCTGGCTCTTGACTGACCGGCTTTCTCTACTAAAACGTTAAGTCCCTTTCCAGATTATTTACTTAGGGGTCTCCCATCCCTTGGGAATGTGGACGGTTACAGCCTTCTCTAGTTCTGTCTGTGTCTCTATCCCCCCAGCTTCAGGCCCAGACCCAGATGTGTGCCAGTCTGTATTGATTAAGATCATGGACTCTAAAATCCTCCTTCCTGTGTTCAAATCCTTGTTTTGTTACTCTTAGCTGTGCACACCCAGCAAGTTACTCAGCTGGCCGATGCCTCCCTCTCCTTATTTGTAAAATGGGGAGGATAATAGTGGCATGCTATATCTATACTACATATGCTACAATAGTAACATTGTGAGAAACACATGAGTTCCTAAATGGAGGGCCTGACACACAGAAGGCACCAAGGAAGTAAGTATTCACGGCTGTTTTACCAACTGCCTTTCCTATTAGGACGTAAAGTCTGGGCAGGCCAGAGCCTTGCTTGTCTTTTTTCTCTCTCTATCTCTAGATCCCCATGCAACAGAGAGGTACTTAATTACCTTTTTTTGGATGAATGAATAAACGAACATATCAAGAAACAAAAAAGAGGGGGCTCCTGGGTGGCTCAGTGGGTTGAAGCCTCTGCCTTAGGCTCAGGTCATGATCTCAGGGTCCTGGGATCGAGTCCCGCGTCAGGCTCTCTGCTCAGCAGGGAGTCTCCTTCCTCCTCTCTCTCTGCCTGCCTCTCTGCCTACTTGTGATCTCTGTCTGTCAAATACATAAATAAAATCTTAAAAAAAAAAACAAAAAAGAGAAAAACACAATATATTCCCCCAAATATTACCACCCTATCACATTCCCTCCATTAAGATATATGTCACCCTCAACACTACTTACCCTGCTTACGGTTCTCCTAGGAAGGTAAGAACTAGGTTTTAGAGGTTAATGAATTTTTCTATATCCAAATTACCCTTCCGTGGGGCTTGCTAGCTGGCTGGGCAGCCTGGGTTTGGGGAAGTCCCACTCCCTACTGCTGAGCCCTACTCTTTCTGTTACAGCCTTTCTCAGCTTTTAGTGCCCACAGTTCTTGGTCATGCCACTTGGAAGAATGAAGAGGTAGACCAGATGAAGAGTGTGGGCAGCAGAGCAAAGTTTATTGGGTGATAGTACAAAGCTCTCAGAGAGGCAGGGATGCCAGAGAGGCAGGGGACCTCTTAAGAGGGCTGCCATTGGAATTTCTAAGTTTAGGGGTTTCTGTGAGCTCCTTTGTGGAACTATCTTAAGTATGCTTAAGTTAAGTATGCTTAACTATCTTAAACAGTCAGGGTGTGCTGAGTTGTGCCAATCAGGGCTTTGGTCACATATCTGTCTACCTATTGGGCTAATGTATATGTGCTGATGGTCTATTTTGCTGACATCTGGGGGCTGATGTCTTAACTGCCCTTTGCCCTGGATAGGGACAAATGCTTTGTGGTTGTCTTATTTTAGGACGTTTTGCAGAAGTCATTTCTGCAAAGGCTGCAAAACAGGATGCTAGTGTGGGCTTGTCTAAGCTGCAAAACAGGATGTCAGTGTTCTTTCATCTTAGCTGTCCTGACTCCATGTTCTCTTGTTGGGCACCCTGGCCCTGACTACCTGATGGTCCAACTCACTCCTAACACTTCCTTACACTGCCTGAACACTATTCTGTCCTACTGCAAGGGAAGTGGGTACGTAGTGCTCAGTGTGTCACATTTTGCTCATGCACATCTGTGCCTGTGTATTAGGGAGGGAAGGCAAAGGACAACCAACAGCTTGCACTGCTTATCAGCAGCCATTTTTCCAATCATGCCATCTTTCCCCCTGCCATGGTCTCTAGCTGCTTTCTGGGTCTTCTGGATCCAGCTAGAGAGAAATTTGGTTCTGGGCGAGCTAGCTCTCCCCCTGGGCTCGGTGGCACTGACCCCTGTACCCTCAGAACATCCTAGCTACTGCATTACGGGCTGGAGGCTTTGTTCCAAATATGCTCCAGGTCACGCCTTTAGTGGCAAGAGTCGCTGCTTATGGAAATGAGCTTCCTTTTTGCTAAGAGGCTCAGAATCCAAAGCAATCACTGAATTTGAACCAAATTTGAACTGTGACGAATCCTTTAATCACTCCTCAGTCTTCTTTGTGCAGGCTTCCTCGGGCTGCTTCCTCAGGGCCCTCTGCACGACTTTGCAGACACCCCTCTGCACGACTTTGCTCTCAATTTGGAATTTAATTTTTGGGCTCCTGGGTGGCGCAGGCGGTTGGGTGTCAGACTTGGTTTTGGCTCAGGACATGATTTTGAAGCAGGAGAGCTAGGTTCTTGTCTCATGGAGTTGAAGAATGAATCTCCCGGACAGAAGAGAGTGAGTAAAGCCATTGGATTTTTATTAAGCAAGAGTAGAAAGAAAGCTCTCAGAAAGAAAAGCTCTCAGAAGTGAGAGGGGTCCCAATAGGGTTGCCACTGAGGGCTTTTAGGGTTGGTCTTTTATTGAAAGCTAACCAGGGAATTTAAATCTTCTAAATTTGTCAACTGACAGCACCTTTGTGTAAGCAGGACTGGTGATAACATCTTTAATGGCTTACTTCTTTTTAGAGTCTGTTTATGTTCTGTTGACCTCTGGAGACTGTCCGAAATAAGACCCTCCCCCACCCCACCCACACCTTGGGGCAGGGTGGTCTGGTGTGTTCTCTTATCTCTGGTTTCCTTACACCTCTGCATTTTTGGGATTTCTGTGAGCCTGAGCACAGAGCCCTCTATCTGTCTCTCCCTACCTAGCCCCGCCTGTCCCGTACTCAATTTCAGGGTCCTGAAATCGAGCCCTGCGTGGGATTCCACGTGCAGACACTGAGCTCAATTCAGCATCTGCTTAAGACTCTCTTTCTTCTGCACCCCTCCCCAACAAATAAATAAACAAGTAAGTAAGTAAATAAATAAATAAATATTTTAAAAAATAAAGTAGGAGTTTGTAATCAGCCCACAGGGCAGAGAAGTCAGGGGAGGGTTTGACTATTGATCCCACCTGAGTGAAGTGTTAGGCTCCACCCCTTTGGGTATTAAGGGTCCTGATTCTGTTCACAGGTGAACCTGGGGCACCAACGATGTGTTCCCATGTGAAAATTTGGAATGGCTCAGCAAATTATTGAGGTGTAAGTAGAAAGTGGATTTTCTTCTGCTGGGAAAACCACGGGTATCCAGCAAGCCCCTGTTGACAGAAGGCTCTCACCCGCTACAACAAAGAAAAGAATGATTACATTGACTTTTCCATCCATGTGCTCCCAAGGGCATAGGCTCATCTGTAGAAGCTGGCTTGGTGTTTAGGTTCATGTGGCCAGAGATAGGGAGCTCCTCTTCTCCTTGCCAGATTTTTTTTTTTTAATATTTTATTTATTTATTTGTTAGAGAGAGAGCGAGCACAGGCAGACACAGTGGCAGGCAGAGGCAGAGGGAGAAGCAGGCTCCCCGCCAAGCAAGGAGCCCGATGTGGGACTCGATCCCAGGACGCTGGGATCATGACCTTAGCCGAAGGCAGCTGCCCAACCAACTGAGCCACCCAGGCGTCCCTCCTTGCCAGATTTTTAAAAAATCATTCATTAATTGGTTCTTTTTAAAAGGCAGTAAAGAGAGGGATTCTCTCTGGGAGAGAATAAATTTCATCTTTTTTTTTTTAAGATTTTATTTATTTATTAGAGAGAGAGAGAGCGAGCACAGGCAGACAGAGAGGCAGGCAGAGGCAGAGGGAGAAGCAGGCTCCCTGCCGAGCAAGGAGCCCGATGTGGGACTCGATCCCAGGACGCCGGGATCATGACCTGAGCCGAAGGCAGCCCTTAACCAACTGAGCCACCCAGGCGTCCCTAAATTTCATCTTTTAAAAAAATTTCCACAAGTGGCCTCATGAATTAAAATGTTCTGCAATTAAAGGGGTGCCTGGGTGGCTCAGTGGGTTAAAGCCTCTGCCTTAGGCTCAGGTCATGATCCCAGGGTCCTTGGATTCCACTGGGCTCTCTGCTCGGCAGGGAGCCTGCCTCCCCCCCCCCCC
>RCUC01116673.1:0-42402 GCA_003697995.1 Taxidea taxus jeffersonii
GCTTGGGGAAATCACCATGTTTAAGGAGAACGTGAAGGATGGGCACCAAACTCAGCAGAAGACTTGAGAAGTGTAAACCAAGGCTCACAGAGTGGCCCAGGAAGAGATGGGCCAGGGACAGCCTGATAAGCTTGGGGGACTCCAACCAGCTGTCCATACTACAGCATAGTGAGCGAGCGACACTGTAACCTGTGTCCTGAGGAGCTGCAGGAGTCAGATTAGAGGAGAAGGGATCTTGACACTCAAACTAGTGCATTCTGCTTTCATTCTCACTGGGACGGCAGCCAGCCAAGGTTAGATGTGCACTCTGCCAGGCAGAGGCCCCTGACTGCTGTGCTGTATCCCACCCCTCCTTCTCCATTGGTCCACTGCCCCGAGCAGCGGCTGGCTCCCTTTCTGCCCTTTCCAACATCAATGCCTCCCTGAAGTCTAATCATTGGCAATGAGTACTTGACTCCACTTGGAAGAAAGGCAATAGAGGCCTGTCTTAGTCAAGTCTGGGTCTAAGTAGGGTAGGTGTGGGTATGGATGCTAGGCTGGGTGGAGGTTACGGGGACAGAGGTATGCTGTCAGCGCCAGGAACAAGTGTGGCCCAGCAGGCAGGGCACCGTGTTCCAAGAGAATAAGAAGAGAAAAGAGGCAGCAATCAGACCAAAGGTTAGCAGTAGGTCTAGTCCTGGGCAGGGATCATTAGCAGCACAAAAAACACAAGCGCGGGCAGGCCAGCTTTACCAGGGAACTCTGTTGGCAGGTCATTGGGCCTGAACCACCCTGATCCAGGTTCTGACTCAGTCCAGGGCCCCCCTTCCTTGTACCTGAGGCCCAGGCGGGACCTCGAGTCCAGAGAGATGCGAGAATTAGGGGAGGCCAGGGCAGAGCGACAGGCTGCAGGGGCTCTGAGAAACATGTAGAAGCTCCTCTCTTTTCTCCAGAGGCTTACTGCCTCAGAATATGATCCATTATCATTGGACAGAGAAGCTACATGGTGATACGTGGGCTCATTCTGTTCACTGCAACTGACAGCCCTACTCTTCTGTAATGTCAGTTAAATTCACAGACTATCAAAGCAAATGCTTTTTTCTCATTCCATGTCCTCCTTTTCTCTAATATTTTCAAAAATCATTTCATGATCAAAAAATCAAAAAAGGAAAGCAGTTTCTAAAAAGGTGAACTCGAACTAAAAGGATCTGGGAAACAGCTGAGAGACCCTAAGGCTGACTGGTCCCTTAACCTCTCTGGACTTCCATGTCTTCTTCAGGTAAATGTGAACATGAACCCAGACATACTACCTCCACAGAATGGGAGCCTCAGAGAGCACCGTCTGTGCGAAGGCAGCGTATCAATGTGTCAGGAGCCCAAATCCTCAATCAAATGTACCTGGGACCATGTCCTGGATCTCCCATGCACTGGCTGTGTGACCTCAGGACCTTGAATCTTCCTAAGCCTCATTTATGGTATCTGCAAAATGCGGATCATCATATTTAAATTTTAATTTTCTTGTGAGGATTAAATGGGATTTTTTAAAAATCTGAAGTGTTGAACATAACGTCTGGCACATGGTGAGTACGAAAAAATGGTAGCATGTATGTGCAATGTTAATATGTATTTCATGAATAATAATATTTATGTAACCTCATATAAATATGTTATTCATATTGTAGACACAAAGGATCATGATGACAATGACGAAGTATTTCTTTTGACAAACATTCAAGTGCCTACTAAGTGTTGGATGTTCCACTAGGTACTTCGCCTGTAAAGATATTATATGAGTCACTCCTGCAATGAAGGGACAGTCTGATGAAAAAACTCCTGTGCAGAAAATGACAATACACTATGACAACTGTTATGAGACATTTATTTTTCTTTTCAAGATTTTATTTATTTGACAGAGAGGGAGAGAGAGAAAGCAAGCACAGGCAGACAGAGTGGCAGGCAGAGGCAGAGGGAGAAGCAGACTCACTGCCGAGCAAGGAGCCTGATGTGGGACTCCATCCCAGGGCTCTGGGCTCATGACCTGAGCCGAAGGCAGCCGCTTAACCAACTGAGCCACCCAGGCATCCTTGTTGTGAGACATTTGAACGGGAGATGCTAAGCACAGAGAAGGGGAGCATGGAAAGCAGTCTGGGATACAGGCGTGATGGTTTCTGTCGTGTCTCTCTGAACAGAGAGCCTGAAGTCACGACCCCCCCGTACCTGTGATGTAACTTTATTGAGAAACAGGGGCTCTGCAGATGTAACCAAGGGAAGACAATGTCACAGTCAAAGAGGGTGGGCTCTGTCTGATAGGACTGGTGTCCTCATAAGCAGGGAAGAGACACAGGTGTGCGGAGAGACCACCACCTGACAACGGAAGCAGATTCAGTTATGTAGCTGCAAGCCAAGAATACCAAGAATTGCTAACAAAAACCAGAAATGGAGGGAAAAACATAAAACAGATTCTTCCCTGGTTTCTTCCCAGAGGGAAGATGGCCCTGCCAACACCTTGCTTTCTGACTGCTTGTCTCCAGAGCTGAGAGGATGTTTCTGTTTTAAGCTATCGCAGGGTTTGTGGTACTATGTTAAGGTAATTCCAGAAACGAATACAGGGGGACGGGTCATGATAGGAATGCTGGAGGGGGTGACAGCTGACCTGAGTCTTATAAAGGATGACTTCTATGGGTGTGTAGAGAAGATATTCTTGGGGCACTTGGGTGGCACAGTCGCTTGTATGTCTGACTCTTAGTTTCATCTCAGATCATGATCTCAGGGTCATAGGATAGAACCCTGTGTCCGGCTCTGTGCTCCGCATGGAGTCTGCTTGAGATTCTCTCTCTTCCTCTCCCTCTTCCCCTCTCCCGCTTATGCTCTCTCTCAAATAAATAAATAAATCTTAAAAAAAGGTATTCTCAAAATATACTTATTAAGATCATAAATACAAAAGATATTTCTAAATATTCTCTTAGAAGAAATGTTCAAAACCAATTCCCTGGAGGCAGTATTGCTCTTGTGTTTTCCCTTTGTGAAAAAACCTGACCTTGAAGATGGCTACATACTTATCAAGAACAAGTCAACCCTACAGATTATAAGTTAACATTATAGTGTACTTTATGAGGTAAGTGAATGCCTACAAGCAGAATCAAGGAAAGTTAACATTGATGATGCTTCTGTGATCTTTCCAAAGAGATCCAAAGATGGTGAGGTACGTTTTCTATTTAAATGCAAAATATATACCCAAGGTGAGCTCCTGGAGCCCGGCTGTGCTCACGCTGTAAACAAAGACCTCATTCCATAAATAAAACCCTCTGTCTCCTTTGACTGGGGATATAATGCTGGCAGGACAGAGAAATGCAGCCATCAACAGCTATTTTAAGTACTGTTGACTTGAGTGGGGAGATTTGTGTCCATGTTTGAAACTATGACATGGCACCCAGTGAAGAGAATTTCCACACTTCTCACCAAAATTGCTGCAGAGAGCAATGACTGCGGAAAGAAGTCTGTCAGCTCTTTCCAGCCACCCGTGCATGGAGCATGCACTTGAAAACCAAATATAATTGGAGTGAGCAGGAAGTAAAAGCCCATCAGAGGTCCTGTGAAATTCCCTCGCACTGCGGGCTGGCGATTTGAATTTGATGCCAGTGCTCAGTACAGAGGCCTGAACTGTCACACTCAAAGTAAGCTGCTCTGTTTTCTGAGCCTGTGGAAACACATACTCTTCAGACACAATGAGCCTCACAGCTGAGGCATAAAGACCATGCTGGCACACTCCAGGCAGGTGTGGAGAGGCTCACTTTGACAAGGAAGCAAAGGATGCCAGGCCTCACCACAGACCGTGAAGTTTCAAAGCTAAAAGAGACTTTGAGTATTTCCTAGTCTGATCTTCTTGATTGAGCGATGAGAAAATGGAGGCTTCGAGAGGTTAAGTGACTTGCCCAAAGTGACACAGCTGGTTAAGAGTAAAGCTGAAATTAGGATCAGGGGTCCTGCTCGCTTTACCACTGCACGTTTGAGTTCCCCACATCTGTCCATCCTGCCTTCCCTAAGACACATCTAATGACAGATTATTTGCTGCTTCCCAAGACAGTCCATTCCCTTTTCCAATGGTTTCACAGTGAGAGATTTACCTCTCTTATATTCCTCAGGACCTGATATCCTGTACTAAACCCAGTGTCCTGATTCTGCTCTCCTGGGCTACTGTCAGAAGTCTGCTTCTCTGTCCTAGCACTGCTGGTTAGTTCCACGGAGAAGGCTCCAGGAGTACCTGCGTCTTCTCCAGCTCGGCCTCAGTGACCCTGCTTCCCTTAGGCCTTCCACAAGTGACTTCCTCTAAAACCCACCTTTTCTGCAGTCTAGGAGAAGCTCCAGAAATAGGCCCTATAGAATCTGACCTATGGGATTAGCAGTGCTTTTGACCTTTCTTGATTCTGAGCTCTATCCTTGTGGCTGACCTGGTACATTATGATTAAAAAACAGTGGCCGAATGCTTGTTTTGGGCCAGGCCTGCACTGAAAGTGTCACATCAGCTCATTACATGAGTCTTTCTGGCAGTCTGATCGTGGAGTTGATGTGCGTCAAATGACCTCCTTCGACTAAAACACGAAGGTTGTGTCTCTGCAGGGTGCTGTCATACAACTTTGTGGTTGAGGTTTAAAAAAATAAATTTAAGGGTTTGCATTCTCAGTTGGGTTTTCCAAAACTTTTTTTTTCTTAGGATCTCCTCCTGTCTTGAGTTTTCCCCACCTGGCCCTCAATATCTATACAATGGCAAGACAACTCTTTCTTAAAGTTCCTACCCCTTCTGATTTCTCCTTGCAGGTCAGACTCAGCCACAGAAGAAAAGAAGACCCTCTTAGACAAATCTATATAGACTCTTTCCCCTAACATTTACTTCTCCTAAACTCTTGTTGCTTTCTTGTTGTGAGGGCCAGGGCCAAATTCTCACTGCACAGGGGAGGGAGGAGGTCATTCTGAATTCCTTGAGTTGGAAGCTCATGCTGAGTTATTTGCTCTGCTCTGTGGATGGCTGGTACCCTCACGCTTGTGTCTGTGTGCATCTGAATGCCCTCCATAGCAAACCGCTGAGTGCCCAGGTCATCTGCCTTATGCCCAGACAGAGTAACTTGAGGGCTTGCCTATTTTCTTTTAATGGCGCTTCCCCTTTTTCAGTTCCTAATTTAAAACCTCTGTAGGCAACCTCATCCAGTCGCATGCCAAAACCTTTCAGACAGACCTACCTTTGAAAACCTCTCTACATCACTGCATTGGTACCCACTGCTATGTGGTTCTTATTAGCTCTCATTTGGAGGATTCCAAAAGCTGCTTTGTATGCCCAGAGGCCGTGGCTTCTTTATCTCCCCCCTACCCCTACCCCGGTGCCCTTCTCACACCCCCGAACCTGGGATCAACCAGCTGTGCCCACGGGAGACCCACGAGAATAGGCCCTAATTGGGGCCTCTAAATTACTTCTTTCAAACTTCTTTTCACATCCCCATCTCATTAACCAATGATTAATTTTCTCTCTGTACCGTGTTATGTGACTTTGTCCAGCAGGACTGTTGCATAATGATAGAACAAAGAGGACTGAATAGGCTGCTGGTGTTCTCTGCTTTGAACCTACTGACAGCCTTACAGCAGAGGGGGCAGAATACAGCGGTGAAACACGGCAGAATCATGGAAAATGGTTTTGAATATTCAGTTAAACATATAAGAAGCACCTGTAATTCTTAGATATCTATCCATTGATCTTTTTAAGGATGGGGACCCTCTGAATATATATGAAAGTCTAACTCATTTATGTCAACACGTTTCTTTCTGGCATTCAATGCCTCCTCGCTCTGCAGAGCTGTTCTTCTCTGAAGTCAGGCTGATAGCCTGGCATCATGTTGATGGAGAGCGCACTGTGGTCAGTGGCCGTGACAACAGAGGTGGTATTCATAGCACGTGAATTTCTACACAGGGATCTTCCCTTCGAAACCTGCATCTTCCCAAGATAATAATGCAAGGGTTAACCTTTTGATTATATTTATCCACCTTGGTTTTAGTTTACAAAGGCATCGGGGAGAGAGGGAACATCTCATAAATTTAAACAAGAACAAAGGAAAAACTTATTCAATATTTAGCTTCAAAGAAAACATTCACATCACATTATTTTAAACAATTTATGTAAGTTTCAATTTAAACTTACTGCTTGAAGGGGCTGAAGCAACACAGAGTTGGTCTCTTTAAATAAGATCAGCATATAGCCCTTGGCTGGGGGAGAAAATAGAGCCTCTTTTAAAAGCAAACACATCAGTAGTGCTCCTAAAGGAAACTTCAGGTCGTGTGTTGTTTTAAAATCACAGACTGATCCAATATTAATTTAATTTTTATGCTTGACTGTGTGGGCAAGGACAACCGGCTGGGAAGAAACAAGAGTCGAAGATGGAAAGAAAAGAGACATCCAAGGGAGAGGCAGCAAGAGGGAGAGGGGCCCCCTGAGTCCTGGGCTCAAGGACAGGCTTTCTCTGCTGCTCAGTGTCCCAACCTCCTTAGGCCTCGGGTCTGAATCTGCCAAAAGAGTTTTAAAAATATATTTATGTTGGGACACCTGGGTGGCTCAGTTGGTTAAGTGGCTGCCTTCGGCTCAGGTCATGATCCCAGGGTCCTGGGATCGAGTCCCACATCGGGCTCCTTGCTCAGCAGGGAGCCTGCTTCTCCCTCTGCCTCTGCCTGCCTCTCTGTCTGCCTGTGCTACATCTCTCTCTCTCTAACAAATAAATAAATAAAATCTTTAAAAAAAAAATATATATATATTTATGTTGATAGACTTGTTGTCTATCAACAAGGATTAAATGAGTTAAAACATATAAAGGGCTTAAAAGAGTGCCCGGTGGAGGAGACACTCAGTGCATATTAGCTATCATTTGAACCAGGAATATTATATTTGTGTGCACACCTGTATTTGTGTGCCACATAGTGTACATGATTCCACGTCACCTTGGTGTCCTCCCTCTTTAAAGAAGGTGTATCTCAGTTTTCTGTTGCCTTCTAAATTAATGTTTTCTTACCTATTCTAACTTCAAGAAGTAATTCTTTCGGTGGAAATCAGGAAGGTCTTCTAGGAAAATAATTAACAAGGCAGTGCCATATAGTTTTGCCATAGGAGGATTTCTCCAACAAAGAAATGTATTAGGAGGAAAAAAACCCCAAAAAACAAAAAAAAACAAGGAAAAACCCCTGCCTATCCCTAAGGCCCCAAGCTGTATTTCAGTGCCTGGAAATGAGAATTACAGAGTTCAGAGCTGTTTGCTATTTCCTCCCTGCTTTTTCTGCCACGAAGATTAGGTTTTATACCCAAATTCACCAGGTGGGTTCACTCAAGTTTGGCCTATCCGCTTTCCCCCTAAACTTAGTTTTTCCATTGCAATCCTATTGTATTAATTTCAGTGAATATGTCTATGTTTTTAAGCTTCTTTACACACACGCACACCTTTCTAATAAATTAAAGTTGAGCAGCACCAGATTTTAAAAATACTTTCTTACATCTGAGACTCTGGCCAGATTTAGTTATTTATATGTTGATATGGATTTTAATTTAGAAAGCATCAAGGCCACGTCCTCCTCTCCGATAGCTTGTCATTTCTGGCAAACACCCTGAGTAATGCCAGTAGATAATTTTTCAGAGAAGTAAATGAAGGTGGAATGGTTCAAGTATCAAATTCAGCCTCTTGGGCTGAGTGCAGCCAATGTGGAGAAGCGTTTCTCGGCAGTTTGGTGCAAGAGTGTGTCTTCCCCTACACGGCTGACCTCTGGACATGAAAAACTCAAGAGAAAAACATACCCCAAACAGTGGGGTATTTCTTGCATGAAAAACATATCCCAAAAAGCAGTTTGTTTGTTTGTTTTTTCTGGAGAATGCAAGGTTAAAAATAGAAACTATTACCCAGATTTTCATTTAAAATTCATCTATTTCCATCCATTTGTCAATTCAAAGAATGTTTTTGTTCTTCGTTCAGGGATCTACAACTCCGTCTTATCCCCAGAGGCGTCAAGTTTTGAACTGTTACCTTTATGCAACATTATATTTTCAAAATCCTTTTAAAATCTTTCAGTAAGCTAGTTTTCATCACATCTCTCCAAGGTCCCTTTACCCCCACCCCACCCACTTTGCACATGAACGACGAAGTGGAAGTTAGGGAGACAAGAGATGTCTGTGGGCAGCATCCCTGGATCTGGAGGAGAAGCAAACTGTGGTCCCAGCTGTCCTGGCTGTGATGACAGCCCACCTGCCTGTGCTTTGCAGACCTGCATGGCACACAGAGAAACAGCCAGGATGCACCCTCTTTGGGCTTTCGTCCCATCCCCCTGAGGTTCCTCACCTCCCATGTAAGGCTAAAACCTTCCACGCTTACTTCACATTGTTATTATGGATGCCCAATTATGTGATGGGCACTTATATGCCAGCAGTTTACAAACAAGGAAATCAATCAATACACAAATGTAAATTATAGGTAGGATTTTTCCTACTGTGAAGGTCTCCGGGGCTCCCCAATGGCACTAAGTGCTAATTTTGTGCAGAAAGAGAATTCAATAGATTATTCTGTATATTTCTGTGCTTTGGAGTATACACAAACCTGGCAGGAGGGAGGAGAAGGGAGAGAGGGAGGAGAAGAGTGAGCGAGATGGGTGTGTGTGTGTGTGTGTGTGCCTGTGTGCGGTGTACCATTGTTCTTCTCATGGAACCCACAGTCGCCGTAGAACTACGCATTCTCCATGTCAGGGTCATCTACTAAGTTTTATAGCTGAAAAAACCGAGGAGCTGAGTGGCGTACTGCCTGAGATCCCTCTGAGGTATTTGCTCTTTCCCCACTACTAATCATCTACAAACTTCCTAAGCCATGTGCTAGACGCAGGGGACAGGGGGCCAAGTCAGGGTCCCTGGTCCACGGTGCGCAGTGCACGCTGACACAGACATGCGGGCATGTAGCTGCATTGGAGAGTGGCAGCAAAATTCGGGAGGCATACTCAGCACCTGTGCCACCAGTCCGAAAAGAGCCTGCCACACTGAATTACAAGTGGCCCTCCTCTTTGAAAGTATCTCTCAAGCTTAGCCGCTGGGTCCTCAGACCCAAACACAGAGCACTTTGTAAATACGCAGCCAAGTCAGAGACCAGCTGCCCCTCAGGACTTGGGCCACACTTTCAAGAGAAGTCATTTTTACTGCATTTATCAAACGATATTTTGAGGGTAGAGGCCTGTCGGGTGTTTTATTTCTCTTCCTTTGGCTATATCATTATATATTTTCCTCCTCTCCTGAATACTGAGGGCATTCTGGATCAGCAGGCTTTCTTCAGGCTGCGTTTACATCAAAAGTGCCTGTGGTGTGGAGGTTACAAGGTATGGATTTGTCAGGGACTGAGTGTAAGGCCTCCCTAATCTAGAGCTGCTTGTTACTGAATGGGGGACTTCCATTTGCCAGAAACGCCAGAATGGAAATGTTAGCTTGGGCATTCACACCCTTAGTCAATTATTGTTAATATTATGTTTTTACTATAACAAGGACAGATCATTACATTTTCCTCTCAAATACATTTGGAAATTCAGTCAAGAGAATGTGAAAACCTTATCACAGATAGTTAACTTTTTTCCATCACAGAGTGATGGGGCAGAGGCATGAGAGATGTGAATAATTTCAAGCATAAAGTGTTTGTTGAACAAACAGAGCCAAGTTTAAATAAAATAAAATCGAATAAACTGGCAGGATGTATCAAGTGTGTATCAGGAGGATTTATCTCAGGGCCTTTTCTGCTCAATATCTTTATTCCGTGTTTTGGACAAAGAACTCTATGACATGTTCATCAAATACTGTCTGTCACCACCAGGCACGTATGCTCAGGTGTGTGGCAGGGGCTGGGGACACAAAAATGTTGAAGGCAAATGTTTGAGCTTTGTGTTTCCAGAGAGGCAGAAACCTTCAGAGACAACGAAAGTGACAAACAAAAAAATACCCTCATTTGTTGAAAAATACCCTAAAATGAACTGAAAGGGCGGACAGTATGTGTTGAGCTCATGCCCGACAGGTTCACAGTGGATTATGAAGAGAAAGTCCTACATGTAGGAGGTGAATCCTAATCCTTGAGGAGGAGGTCAAAGAAATCCAGTCCTACAAAGTATCCCTCACACTGCCCCCCTTTGCCACCATTTGTCAAGGGACTATGGCAGGACAGCTCTGAATTGTCGTCCCCTTAAGGAGCAGAGAGGTATGAGCTGGGAGGAGGCATATCAGACTGACTCCTGCCACACGCTTCTGAATTGAGGTGCCTGTCGCCCTGCCTTACCCCTTCCCACACCTGGTGGGGCTGCAGTGCCTTGCATGGGCCTCTCCTGTGGTGGTGGGTACCAGCTCCCAGGGATCCACTTCACACCAGCCTGAGGCTTGTTTCGCTGTTGTGATCACTACACCGAATCACCCTTCCCTGGTGCCTCACAGTGGAGTCTTTGGGCTCCCCTTCCCCACAGGCGGGGCTCAGGGGAATGGTCCTTTCTTTCTCTTCGGTGGGTTGCTCTCTGAGTAGAACTCTGCTGTTGTCAGAGCACTGAGGAATCCAAATGGATCATGGAGGAAGGTCTGGGAAAGGGAAGGGTTCTCATTACGACTGAGTGTTCTAGGTGTCGGGCAGGATGCCAGGAACCTTCACATATATTACCCACTTTATCTCCACCACAGTGCAGGGAAAATGAAGGAATGGGGGAAATTTAAGTCAAGGGGTCAGCTAGAAATGTCAGAGTCTGAACTCAAATCCAGGTGGGTCTTACTGCAAAGGTCTTTCTGTCTCACCAGGACTATCGGTGACAAACCCCTGAGCTGGATGGATTCTGGGTCCCACCACTACACAGGACTGACCTTCAGCTGGTAAACATGGGTGTGGACACATGTCTGGTTAATGTCTGCATCTATCTGTTCTGTTTGGTCAGTGCCCAAGCCCCAGCAGTGGTTAAATATTTGGGCATCGCTGTTGCCCTTATCAAAATGAAATATGTGGCAAATAACAAATTTGACTTCTACTTCTGGCAAGGAAAAGGGTAACAGACACAGGATATACTCCCCCACCTGAACCAGCCAAAAACCTAGATAAAATATATGAAATATAGTTTTCAGATATTGGATCTTGGGCAATACAAGACAATGATTCCTGAGGGAAGAGAAACAAACAAGGCAAGCCATAGGATTGCCCAGCCTGGAGAGATCATTGCCGAAAGAGAGTTTCCAGGCTATGCCCCAGGGAAGAGGAACCGCAGAGGTGCCTGGCAGTCTCCCTGGTTAACATTGTAGTTGGTAGTTTGAGAAGGCCAAGGTCACTAGAGTTTGGAGGGCATAGTGCTTGAGATAACTACACACACACATTCATGTGTACACATGTGCTCACACATGTCCACGCACATGCACATGTCCACGGCTCAGAGATGTAAGACAGGAACATCTTGAATCTTCAGCTGAGAACTAATCAGTGTATGCATGTGAGGAACCTGTGCAAGGCTAGGAGAAGAACGACCCATAGGGATTATAGGAACACTTCAGAGAGATCACAAAAGCTAGGAAGAGATCGTCCCCGTCAGCTGGAGTAGAAAAGTCACATAATTCATGAGGTATTGTGTAAAACATTCAGAATGGTACAGCCTCTGTAGTAGGACAAAATTAGCTCTCAATGCTGCTCTGGTTTCTTATAACAAAACTCAAAAGCAAGCCTCAGAATGTTCAAACTCTTTCCATTAACTTAAATCTGTCCCGTAATAAGCCTCAAGGATTTTATTTTAGGAATGCAAAAATATCCAACACCTAACAAGGTGAAATTCACATATATGGCAGCCACTGAAAAATGACCAGATCTGATAGGCTAGTCCCTACACATATGACTATGTTATTACTTAGCAAAGAGGGATTAAGGCTGAAGAGAGCATTAAGGCTGTTAATCAGCTGACGGTGAAATAAAGAGACTACCCTACCAGGAAGCCTAACATAATCACAAGAGTCCTTAAAAGGAGAGGAGGGAGGCAGGAGAAAGGAGTGATTTAATGTGAGAGCCATTGCTGGCTTTGAAGATGTAAGGGACCACAAGCCACAGGATGCAGGAAGCCTCTAGAGGTTAGAAAAGGCTGGGCCCCTGGGTGGCTCAGCTGGTTAAGTGTCTGACTCTTGGTTTTGTCTCAGGTCATGATCTCATGGGTCATGAGATGAAGCCCATACAACTGGGCTCCTCACTCTGTTCGGAGACTGTTTAAAGATTCTCTCTCTCCCTCGCGGCACCCACCACCAATCATTCTCCCTCAAAAATCAATCAATCAATCTTAAAAAAAAAAAAAAAGTTAGAAGTGGCCAGGAAGCAAACAGGAATATAGAGCATGGAGACTCCAGAAAGAAATAAGACCCTGATGACATCTTGACTGAGACCAGTGAAGTTTTCTAACCTACAGTGCTGTAAGATAATAAACTTGTTTTTAAGTCACCATGTTTGTTGTTACTAGTTACAGCAGCAGTAAAACAAACAAAGAAGCAAAAACACCATATATTCAATGAAGCAGGAAAAAGTGACCCATAATAAGGAAAAAACAATCCATAAAAACAAACGAAACATAACAAAATGAAAACGTAAATGATACAGATGACAGAATTAGTAGACAAAGATAGTGAGATGGTCATAACTGTGTTCCATATATTCAAGAATGTAGAATAAAAACTGAACATGTTAAAGAGATACATGGAAGACTGAAACTACATATCCAAAAATAAGAGCTACACTGTGTGCAATGGAAATATACTGCATGAAATTAACAGATTAGATATGAAATTAAAAAGTTAGTGATCATGTAGACACAGCAATAGAAACTGTCCAAAATTAAACAGAGGGATAAGAAACAAGAACAACAGCAAAAAAAGATCATAAAAAGAGCTATAGGAAAACTATCAGCAGCCTAATATACTTGTGGTTAAGTTCCCTGAAGAAAGGAGATAGGGTCAGAAAAATACTTGAAGAAATGATGGCTGAGTCATCCAAACTTGGTAAAACTTTAAACTCACAGATACAAGAAGCTCAAGAATATAAGACACAAGAAACATGAAGAGAAGTATACCAGGACATATCATAGTAAGTTACTTAAAACCAGTGATAAAGACAAATTCTTAAAAGTATCCAGTGAAAAAAGTTGTATTATATAACGAGGGAAAAGACAACAATGAGAGCAGATTCCTTGTTGAAAACAAGGTAAGCCAAAAGACACCAGAGTGACACCTATGAAAAAAATTAAAAACATGGCAACCTAGAGTTCTATAACCAGTGAAAATGTCCAAATGTGGAAATGACATGAAGAATTTTTCAGACATAATAATTGAAAAAAAAAATTGATCACCAGCAGATCCACACTATAAGAAATATTAAAGGCAGCGCTTTAGGCAGAGAAACATGATATAAAGTGCAAATCTTAATCTTAATCTACACAAAGGAAGGAAGAACAATAGGAATAGTAATCATGTTGTTCAACATAAAAGACTTTTTGTTATTTATTTAAAAGATAATTGACAGAAAAAGCAAAAATACTAACAATGTATTTTGGATTTATAACATATGTAAAAATAAAATATATGACAGCAGATAACATAGGAGAAGAGGGGGGAATAAAATTATACTGTTTATGGTTCTTATACTATACACAAAGTGGTAAAACCAACCAAAGAGATTAAATCAGAACCCCACAACATAATTCAAAATAAGGCACAAAAATAGAAAAGATGGAATAAAGAACAGAATAGACCAAAAAAATCAGATAATAAGATTTATTTTAGCTGAATCATATAATCATATTAAATGTAAGCAATACCCCAATTAAAAGGCAGAATTTATTAGATTAGATTAAAAAAGAGCCAACTGTATGCTGCCTACAAGAGACCTATTTATTTTTTAAGTTTTCATTCCAATAGAGTTAACATCCTGCAACTAGTGTTTTATTAGTTTCAGGTGTACAATATAGTAATTCAGCAATTCTAAGGCACCTGGGTGACTCTTGGTTGGGTGACTGCCTTTGGCTCAAGTCATGATCCTGGAGTCCCGGAATTGAGTCCCACATCAGGGTCCCTGCTCAGCAGGGAGTCTGCTTCTCCCTCTGACCCTCCCCCCTCTCATGCTCTCTCTCTCCCAAATAAATAAATAAATAAAACCTTAAAAATTTCAACAGTTCTATATATTACTCAGTGGTCATCAAGATCCCCATCTATTTCACTCATCCCCCACCCACCTCCCCTCTGGTAACCATCTGTTTGTTCTCTGTAGTTAAGGGTGGTCTCTTTTTTGGTTCCTCCCTCTTTTTTCCTTTGTTCATTTGTTTTGTTTCTTAAATTCCACATATCAGTGAAATCATACGGCATTTGTCTTTCCCTGACTGACTTATTTTACCAAGGGAACATAACAATCCTAAACATTCAGGAACTGAATAAGACGTCAAAATATATGAAGTAAAAACTGAAAGCACAGAAAAGTAAAATAGACAAATCCACAATAACAGAGATTTCAATATCCCTTTCTCAATAATTGCTAGGACAAGTAAACAAAAAAAATCGATAAGGATATAGAAAACTTAAATAACACTATCAACCATTTTGACCTAACTAATACTTGAGAAACAACTCACCCAGCAATAGAAGAAAACCCATTCTTTTCAAGTGTAAAAGGTACACTTACCAAGACAGGCCATATTCTGGGCCTGAAGCAAACCTCAATAAAATCACAGACACAAATCATTAAAAGTGCAGAGTATATTCTTGGACCATAGTGGAATTACATTAGAAATTAATGACAGAAGGACATCTGGATAATCACCAAATACCTGGAAAATAAATAACATATTTCTGAATAACTTGTAAGTAAAAGAAGAAATTGAAAGAGGAATAGATAGTATTTTTAACTAGATGAAAATAAAAAAACATACCACAACTCAAGGGATGGGGCTAAAGCAGTAGTTAGAAGGAAATTTATGGCACTAAATGTCTGTATTTGAAGAGTCTCAAATCAATGACTTTGGTACCCACCTTAAAAAACTGGAAAAAGAAGAGCAAATTAAGCCTAATGTGAGCAGAAAAGGAACTAGTAGACACAAGAGCAAGAGTCAATAAAATAGAAAACAGAAAAATTATAGAGAAATTCAATGAAACCGAACGCCATTATGTGTGAAGATCAGTAAAATTCATAAACCTCCAGTCAGCCCCAGGAGGGAGAAGACAGAAGACACAAAATACTGACAGCAGGCATGACAGAGGGTACTAACTACAGGTCCTATACCAATTACAGGTATAAAGAAATATTGAGAACACATTTAGCAGTAAAATTGACAATTTAGATGTTAGAAGAGAGTCCCGGAAAGACACAAATTACCAAAGATGACTAAAGGAAAAATAATCTATACAGTCTCTATTCAAGAAACAGGATTTGCAGTTAAAATCATTCCCATAAAGAAACTTTAATCCCAGATGATTTAACTGGGGAATTCCACTTTAGTAGAAATTAAATATTAGAGAAAAAAATAATGGTTATTCTATTATACAAACACTTCCAGAACACTGAAGAGGAGGGAATGCATCCCAGTTCATTTTATGAGGCCAGCATTACCCTGATACCAAAACCAGACAGAGACATTAGAAGAAAATTATAGACAATATCTGTCATGAACTTCCATGTAAAATTTTCACAAATTGAATCTAATGATCTAAATAAAGGGTAATACATCATGACCAAGCAGGGTTTATCCCAGGAATGCAAGATTGGTTTAACATAAAAAAAAAATCAATCAATGTAATTTGCCAAACTGGCAGGCTGAGAAAGAAAAAAACACCTGTGATCATCTCCCTAGACACAGATGAAGGATTTTCAAAAATCTGACATCCATTCTCTTAGAAAACTAAAATTTAAAGGAAACTTCCTCAACCCAATGAAGATGATGTATTTAAAACCTACAGGTATCCTCATACTTAACTGTATTTTCCTTATAAGATCAGGAGCAGGTCAAGGATATATCCCTACTGTTCAGCTGTCCATATGCTTGACAACACGGGGGGATTTTAGAATAATTACACTGAGTGAAAGAGGCCAGATATTGAGCATATTCCTGGGTAATGCCAAATAACTTACAGAGACAGGTAGAAGGATCCAGGATTTGCCTGGGGAGTTGAGTAGGTGGGAGGAAGAGATTACAAAAAAAAACATGGGAACTGTTTGGTATAATAGATATGTTCACTATTTTGATTGTGATAAGGATTTCACAAGTGCATAGATCTGCCAAACCTTATCAAATTAGTTTAAATGTGTGCAGTTTATTGTATGTCAAGTATGCTTTATTGAAGCTATAAAATACAACAGATTTTTAGGTTACTAGAAGCCTGCTAAGGTGAATATATCCAAAGCCTTGGTGTCAGCAAGGAAATGCATTATAAGAGAGGATGGCCGTTCTTCCTGAGGTGAACTTAAAAATGTGAGGTGTGCATATGCAAAGCTTTTTAGTCAGAAACTTTATGGATCCTGATTTAAACAGTCAATCTTATAATCTCAGAAGACAAGAGGAAGCAGACTGGGGATTATACATGAAATGAGCATAATTTGGCATGAAACATGGCTCCTGACCTCAAGAGGTTGTGAAAATTGTAGATGATTTGGCAGGAGGAGATTAATGGTCACTCCTAACTCAATCCGAGAGAGAAAAATTTCCCAGGCTACATCAAATCTTGCAGGGTTTCAGATGTCACTGTATGCCTGAATTTACTCCACAGAAATTCTCCCAACTTGTTCGATTTCGAGACTTCCCCTTGGAGCCATGGGCAGAATGAGAAACACACAGATGGCTCAAGCCCACCATAATCATGATTCAAGGCAAGCAAAGCCTAAGCTGTTTGTATTTCAGATTAAAATAGAATTGAGGAAACATCATTATCCTGGGTGCTAAAAGGAGTATTAAGACAAAGCTCGTTTAGATTGCTAATATTGCAATATTATTGTTTTAGGTTTATAATCCATGGGAAACCTATATATCCTTCTCTTGCTTCCGTTAGAGTTAGTATTTTAAATAAATTCTACAGGCTTAATAAATAAGGTCTATTTATTTGCTCAAAGGCGACAGACCCTACGGTACTATCAACAAAGGCCTCCCTCCTGGTCTCCTGCAGCTTGTGTTTACAGGGCTGCAATTACAGAAGAGCGTTCTCCGCAAAACAAGAAATGACACCATTACCATCAACAGGAATTCTCCTGGCACTGTGGAGACTCTTGACTGAAAGGAATACAAAGCTAGTTTGCTGTGAGCAGAGCGCATGGATTTTGTGTGGCTGTGGCTTTGCTCCTTGCTGACACCGACCTGCAGGTTAACGACACTCAACTCTGGGCATCTTCCTTTTCCTTCTAGCAGGTGTTTTCATGTCTAAGTTAAATGTCCCGGCACATGAAGGCTGCCACTCTTGGCGGGCAGCACAGCAATGCGCCGGAGGCTGCTGGGCAGGGGAGCCGGGCTGCCGGGATTCGCGTCCAGGCTGCACCCCTCACCACCATTCCAACCTGGGAGGGACTCCTCAGCCTCTCTGTGCCTCGCTGTGCTAACCACAGCACCTATTTCATAACTGTAAAATGCTTAGGAAAAGGCCTAGCACAGACACTACAGAAGGAAGCAACTATTATTATTAACACAGCTTTGCTAACAGGATAGTGGCTGGGGAGAACGGGTGGCAGTAGCACCTCCAAGCTGCCTACTCCTGCAAGCACAGGAGGAATAAGAAAGAGAAGTGCTTCTTCCATGGGTGCAGCAAAATCTTCTGGGACAGAGGACTGGGCAAGCCCAGAGTATCAGATAATAACTACCTAATGCCACCCCTTACTGAGCGCCTTCTGCATGTGGGCAATGTATAAAGGGCATCACGTACATTATCTTATTAATTCCAACAACAACCCCATGATGTAGATGACAGAATTCCCATTTTCCAGACCAGAAAACTGAGGTCCAAGAAGTCAATAACTGGCCTCTGTTCACACAGCTGGGGAGAACATTTCCACACACAACCATCTGGCCCTTAGCCTGTGGTTTTTCCACTCTTCCAAGCAGCTTCACTTTTCGATCCAGAAAGTGCTAGTGTATTCTGAGCAAAGGCATTCAGGAGGAAAACACATCTGTCAGGAGGTGGCGTTCCCCACAGCGCCCAGGCTTTTTGAAATCATTAAAAGGACGACAGTCTTAAGTACTGCTGGGAGAAACATAGTTTCCTTGTCATACCTCAACATGGAGATAACAATCACCATCACTGGGTCATCTCTGCCTGTCAGCAGAATCTACTTGAAATGATAATCAAGTTTTTCCTGGTTTTTCCTTGGTTCCTACATAGTACTATAATTCAAATTAGGCTGTTCAGTGCTCCCTTCCTCAGAAAAGGGTATTATGCAGAAAGTGTAGAGAAAAGAAATGTGTGGTTTGTTAGCACCATGACATCACAAAGGTTGGAAGGGCCTGTGGCATCAAGCCTAGAGGAAGTGTCCCTGCTTTGCAAGTGGGAGGGAGAGATTGTCTGAAGGCTGCTTAAATGAGCACACTCTCACAAACATTTGCAATAGTTCATGAATAAAAATTAGAAAGTAATTATAAGCAGGAGAAAATTTCATCTCATAATATCAATAGGCTCATAACTATCAGAATATTCTTAAGATCAATTTTGAAATAAAACTTGTAATTAATGTCTAGATTAAGTAATAATTCTGTAAAAGCATGGTAACCTAAATTAAGCTCAAACCATTACTACTAAAATTAGTCCCCAAATATATAATGTATAAAGGAAAAAATCTTCAGTATATAAAGGACCTTAAAAAGTCAAAAAGGAAACAAACAAACAAAAAAGATTGTTTCAATAGAAAATAAACAGGAAGGGGGGCCTGGGTGGCTCAGTCAGTTAAATGTCCAACTCTTCATCTCAGCTCAGGTCTTAATTTCAGGGTTGTGAGTTAAAGTTCCTCTTTGGTGGAGCTTAGAAAAAGAAAGAGAAAAAAAAAAAAAAACGAAACAGGGAATTCACAAAAAAAGAGATATGGCCAATTAAGATTTGAAAATGTTCATTTCTACACTCTACCAATGAAGTCACAGAAAGAGAAATTAAGAAAACAATTCCATTTATAATTGCACCAAAAAGAATAACATACCTATGAATACACTTAACCAGGAGGTATAAGACCTATACTCTGACAACTGTAAAACACTGATGAAAGAAAGTGAAGAGGACTCAAACAAATAGAAAGATGTTCCATGCTCATGAACTCGAAGAACAAACATTGGTACAATCTCCCTACTACCCAAAGCAATCCACAGATGCAGTACAATCCCAATCAAAACAGCATTTTTCACAAAACTGAAGCAAATAATACTAAGATCTTTATGGGACTACAAATAAGCACAAAGAACCAAAGCAAAGTTGAGAACAAATATAGCTGGAAGCATCTCAAATCCAAATTTCAAGTTATCTTACAAAGCTGTAGTGATCAGAAGAGTATGGTGCTGGCACAAAAACAGACAGATCAATGGAACAGAAAGCCCAGAAATAAACCCAAATTTATATGATCAATTAATCTATTAATTTTACAAAGGAGGTAAGAATATATAATGGATAACAGTTTTTTCAGTAAATGGTGTGGGAAAACAGGACAGCTATATGTAAAACAATGAAATTGGACTACTTTCTAACACCATACACAAAAATAAACTCAAAATGGTTTAAAACCCTAAATGGGTTATCTGAAACCATAACAATCCTAGAAGAGAACCCAGGCAGTAGTTTCTCTCATATCAACCAAAGCAACATTTTTCTAGATATGTCTTCTAAGGCAAGGGAAAGCAAAATAAATGATTGGGACTACATCAAAATAAAAAGCTTTTGCACAGCAAAGGAAACCATCAAGAAAACAAAAAGACAACCTACTAAATGGGAGAAAATATTTGCAAATGATATATCTGGTAAGGGTTTAATATCCAAAATTATATATGCAACTTAGATGCTAACATACAACTTATACAGCTCAACAACAAAAAAACCCCCAAACAATCTGATTTCAAAAATGGACAGAGGAGGGGGCACCTGGGTGGCTCAGTGGGTTAAGCCTCTGCCTTCAGCCTAGGTCATGTTCTCAGGGTCTTGGGATCGAGCCCCGCATCGGGATCTCTGTTCAGCAGGGAGCCTGCTTCCCCCTCTCTCTCTGCCTGCCTCTCTGCCTACTTGTAATCTCTGCCTGTCAAATAAATAAATAAAATCTTCTAAAAAAATTTTAAAAAATGGACAGAGGAGCTGAGTAGACATTTTTCCAAAGAAGACACATAAATGGCCAACAGATGCGTGATAGGATGCTCAACATCACTCATCATCAAGGGAATGAAAATCAAAACCACAGTGAGATATCATCTCACGCCTGTTAGAATGGCTAAAATCAAGACGATAAGAAACAACTAGTGCTGCCAAGGATGTGGAGAAAAAGGAGCCCTCATGCACCATTGGTGGGAATGTAAATTGGCACAGCCACTGTAGAAAACAGTATGGAAGTTCCTCAAGAAGTTAAAAATAAAAATATCAAATGATTCAATAATTCCATTATTGCATATTTACCCAAGGAGAAGTTAAAACATTAATTTGAAAATATATATATTATATATATATATATTTATATAATATAGGTACCCCTATGTTTATTGCAGCATTATTTATAATAGCTAGACATGGAAGCAACCTAAGTGTCCATCAATAAACAAATGGAGAAAGAAAAAGTGGTACATGGTGATTCGTTTTGGGAAATGAACATTGAAATTTCACTTCATTTTATTTTTTTAATTTTTCATTTAAATTCTAGTTAGTTAACATATAGTAAAATATTAGTTTCAGGAGTAGAATTTAGTGATTCATCATCGCTCATTTTAGTAAATAGAAATTCTTCAGGGTGTTCCTTTAAAATGTTTAGAACTGATTTTAACACATTTTAGTTTATCCTCTGCAGAGCTTTTCACCACAAGTTTTCTAATTCCTACTAGGAATTAGAGTTCAGATATCAAAACTTGCCCTGATAATATTAACTCTAGAAAAAGCTTGGGCAACACCTTTAAAAAGCTAGACTGTTAAAAAGTAAACCCCAGTGAATTTAGAAGCAGGAGAAGAAAATCATATGAAAGTTTGAGAGTCTTCTCAGGCTAATGCTCCATTGATGCTTTTCTTCCCCCCATCATATATTATTTAGTGTGTTCTATGTGCCAGGCATTATTTTAAGAACCAGAGACACAACTTGGAGCAAGACAGACTTGCTGCCTCCTTTCCTGGAAGCCCGCCTCCTAGTGGGAGTCAATGGGACATAAACAAGCCTTAAGGAAAGAAGTTACTTCCTAGGAGTGATAAATGCGGGGGTAGGGATGTAAGGGTTACCCCGGGATGGGAGAGAAGGGGGGAAGCCACTTGGCAGGTCAAGGAAGGTCTCTCTGCAAATGTGACTTTTGATTTGAGCTTCTAATAACAAGCAGCCAGGTTGTGAAAAGTGGGAAAGTCTAGGTGGGGAGGTTCTGGGCAGGGAGATGGGGAGAACAAAGCCCCAAGCGCAAGAACAAGCTTAGCAAGTTCCAGATATAAAAAAAGAAGCCAGTGTTGGTGGAGCCTGGTGGGCAAGGATTATGCTGAAGAGATGTGATCAACGGCAGGGGACGAATCATGCTTTTGAACAATGTCCCAAGGGCCTCCTCATCCCTGCTATTCAACTAGATAATCACTATCTTTTATGCCTATTGACTTTCTGCTTGAATGATCATTCAGAAGTGTTTTAAAGGTTAAAGAGAAAGATTTGAAAACCTCTGTAAATAGTTTTAATTCTGTTCTAATTGCTAGAAGATATACAGACACATACACTTATATATACATATGTATGCACATCTCTATACACAACTATATAAACGCAGTTCTAGAAACATATATACTATAAAAATATATACACATATATACACGCACATGTATATACAAACATACACACAAAGATAGACAGACAGGTGCTTTTGAACATTAGGTGAGGATTCATACCAGACAACCAGGCTTAGAAGTCATGGTATAGGGGGTAAAATGGAACATCCATGATATGGAGATATTTTTTTTTTTTAAATCTTTATTTATTTGTCAGATAGAAAGCGCAGGAGCGAGCACAGGCAGACAGTGGCAGGCAGAGGCAGAGGGAGAAGCAGGCTCACTGCTGAGCAAGGAGCCCGATGTGGGACTCGATCCCAGGACGCTGGGATCATGACCTGAGCCAAAGGCAGCCACTTAACCAACTGAGCCACCCAGGCGTCCCAATATGGAGATATTTTAAGCTAGGGAGGCAAAGTTAGCCATAGGTGGGTGGAAGCTCTTCCTTAGCCAGAGAAGCTCAGTATGTCAGTGAAACCAGAGATTACTGACAAAAGACACATGAATGACATGAACAGGTATATTCTGAAAATAGCAGAGCTGGAAAATGCCAACATTAGAGACGGAGTCAATAATAACAATGAAGGCTGCCAGGCTCAAGTGGATTGGTGTCGCTTAAGAGACATGATCCAAACAGAGAAGAAATTCAACCCACTGTGTTGAGTGTGCTTACGGTATTTTGTTGGAGGAGAAACTAATCCTGTTCGCTGGAATATGCTAGAAGACTAAACAAGAAGAGACCATGAAGGAAAGGTACCAAAAAAACAAACCAGAATGACATAAAGAGAGTAGTGTCTGAAAGCAAAGTATAATGGTGACTTTGATCTGCCTGTTCAGAGTCCTAGGGATGGCCTATACTATGTTACCTTTTGGAGTGAAATCCGCTTGGAGTGAATTCAGTTCAATAAAACTGATAATATTAATTAGGTCTCTCTGTGTGGCTAGCACTGTTCTTTTAGGAAGTGTCTCCTTACAGAAAAAAACCTGCTGGAGAGAAAGGGCATGGTGTGAACACCGCCTTGCAGGTGGAGTGTATCGTTTTACAAAATCTTAAAAGCAAAGCCAGTAATGGAGACAAATTAACTACAGTTCGGGGTCACACCATATGAGAAGAGCAATGATGGCCTTGGGGTGGGTGGGAAAGGGCATCACTTACTTTGGCCAGAGGTATTGGGGAAGCCTATTTGGATGATGTGGGACTTGAAGTGCCCTCAAAGAAGTTGGTAGAATTTAGGTAGGTGGGGAGGCAGGGGAAGGTGTTTCTGAATCATTAACAACTCAGCAAGAACAGTTCAATCTGATCCAACTGTGGGCATGGAAATACTGCCTAATTATTAACCAGCAGGTGAAAGAACAGAAAATAAACCTCTGGTGTCACTGCCAGGCTTCCATCTGGCTATAGGACCATCAGGAGGCCCTTTAAATTATGGTTCCTGGGCAATAAAAAGTCAACATCTTTCAATTTTACTAAATTAGCAAAAATACTTTCAGTAACACCCATACTGAGCAAGGATGTTAAAATCAACATTGAGGCATCTTGGAATATATATTGTATACATAAATAACGTACTGAATATAAATTGTAAAAATCTTTTGAAGGTAATTTTGTGATGTCTCAAGAGCAGCTGAAATGACCATATCATCTGGTCACTGGAAACCGATCTCAAGGAAACACTCCAAGTGGGAAATCAAGACTCAAAGATACTCAACAGCAGAGTTATCCATACAATTTGCAAATTGGGAATAGCTAGCTCGAAGACTACCAACAGTAGTCAAAGCACAGCAAAGAGATGTGTGAGGTCATTTTTCACCCACGGATGTAGAAAGATTAAACCCATTTAAAAATACCCACTATGGGGATGAGGGTAATATGGATTCAGCTTATGTAGGAGACAATTTGGCAGTATCAAAATTTTCAATATACATTCCTCTGAATTAGTTCTAGAAACTTTGAGAAGGTGAATGATTAGATAGTTAAAATACTTAAAGTGTGTAAATAACTTTATGAACCCCGAGGCAACTCTTAATTTCCGGTTTTAAATTTTACAATATACCACACACTTGATCCCTGAAAGAAAGGATAGTGCAATCGATATTATCAATAGGCCAGTTTTCTAACAGGGAAACGGAAGGCCACAGAGATTAAGAGACTTACCCTTACTGGCCCTTAGTTCATATGCCTAACAAAGAAAAGTCAAATATTTTACTAGTTTTCCACAATGCCCATGGTAGGAATTTCACAAGGCTAAATGCAATTGTCTTGTTTAGGTGAAAATCTCTCTTCAGGTGTGGAACTGCATTTCATGGAGGCAAACCACTAGGGTCTAGGGGAAATAATGGTCCGGCCAGCCTAATCTTTCCTGCAGGGCAACAAATAACGTTGTTCACACTACATTCTGGAAGTGGGGTGGGGAAGGGCAGAGGGGGAGGTGGGGAGAGAGAGAGGCGATTTGTTGGTCTTCTGACCTAGCCTGTGACCTGGCAAGAACAAACAAAACTAACTTACATGCAAATATAAGACAGGGTGAATGCTTAAAAGGAGGGGAGGCCCGGGAGAGCCCTATTATTCAGGAGTGTGGCATGTATTGGACAGCAGGTTCCAACAGGGAGGGGAGGCATTACGATTTCACAGCAGGAGAAATAATAACTCTCCTCTTTTCCAAAAGCCATGTATGGACTTCACTGGTTTCCACAATAATCAATTAATTAACCAAAGTCAATATTTAGAATGAGTTACAGCACAAAGAGATGAAATCAAGGCAAATAAATGAGCTTTAGACATGGAAACTTAACTCTTTGGAGGAGAGATTACTCAAAAGTGAGCATGGGGTTGCACCAGATGGCCGTGCCCAATACTAGCTTCTGTGGACACGTATGAATGTTCTCTTATTTATCAAGGGAAATGTCTGCAAAGATTCAGCAATTGTATACAAGATTTTGGCAAGTACAAGACTGTGTCGATCAATAATATATTTCATTTTGAGTTTTAAAACCCTCCCTCTCTTAATGGCTCCTTATTTGATCCGAGACCAAGGGCTCACTATCTTTCTACACTACAGCCTCACTATGTGTACTGTGGACAGGAAAGCTTTACCCAAATCAGGTTTGGGATTCTTTCTTTACACTTACCTCTCCACATACTTCTTTCTATAGGAGGGACTATTTCCGAAAGTGTATCGTCAAGTCCCAGCAGCTTGTCTTCATTTTCTCTTGAGCCCATATCTTCCCTTCCCCCAAGTACCTCTCAATTTACCTGCTTCCTTTCTAGATGAACATCTTCAAAGAGTTGACCATATGTTTTTACCTTTCATTTATCATTATTTTTTCTTTCTTCCTTCCCCTCTCTTTCTTTTTTTTTTTGAAGGGGGTTTAATAATCCAAATTTAAATATGAAACAAAAATGACAAATAGTGAATTCATTAATATCATGAAGGTATTATTACTCAGAATAAGCTATTTTCTTTGTGTAGCTCTGTTTGGCTTTTCACAGGGCCTCTCTAAGCATCACCTCACTTGATCCTTAAAGTATCATTAAATTATCCTTAGGGGCGCCTGGGTGGTTCAGTGGGTTAAAGCCTCTGCCTTCGGCTCAGGTCATGATCCCAGGGTCCTGGGATCGAGCCCCATGTCTGGCTCTCTGCTCAGCAGGAAGCCTGCTTCCCTTCCTCTCTCTCTGCCTGCCTCTTTGCCTGCTTGTGATCTCTGTCTGTCAAATAAATAAATAAAATCTTCAAAAAAAAAAAAAAAGATCCGTAAAGTATCATTCAGTCTTACAGACCTGGTTTCTATGTCCTTGACTCCACCCAAATGACCTCCCCACTGTAGTCTTTCCACTCGACCTCTCAGAAGCCATCAGTCCTGCTGGCTATGACATGCCCATGCCCCTGATACTGGCTCACATGATATTGCCCATTTCTGTTTTCCTTCTAATTTTCTGGCTGCTCTCTCTTTTCAACCCCCTCTACTGGCTTATCCTCTTCTTCCCAAACATTAAATGCTGGGAACGTCCAAGCCAGCTCCTTCACCCCGCTTCCCTCTATTCTCTTGCCATTTCCCTCATATCCATGGTGTAGAACATTCTACATGCTGACGACACAGATACCTTGGTGTGTGTATAGGTCCGACACACATATCCATATGCCTTCTTCACTTCACCGCTTAGATTTCTCATGGGAACACAAACCTGAGATGGATAAATCCCAATGTCTGATTCCCTGCATTTGCTCCTCCTATGTTTTTCTCATTTTGTGAAATGCTACCACCATTTGCCCTGTTGCTCAAGCTAAAAACATGCAGTTCATCTTGATTCCCCTTTCTCTCTCACTCCTCTCTCTTTTAATCACCAAATCCTAAGGGCTCGACCTCAACAATATATCACAAATATGTCCTCACCTCTCCACCTCACTAGCACCTTGCTACTCAAAGCCACACCCATGTCTGTGCACAGACTTGCGCTGCCTTTTTAATGACTCCCTTGTTCCCACTTCTATCCTGTCATGGGTCCTTTCTCTCTCTTTTTAAGATTTTATTTATTTGAGAGAGAGCAAGAGCAAGAGAGAGAGCACAAGCAGAGGGGAGGGACAGAGAGAGACGAAGAGGCCCCCTCCCCACTGAGCAGGGAGCCAGATGCAGGATTTAATCCCAGGACCCTGGGATCATGACCCGAGCTAAAGGCAAACACTTAACTGACTGAGCCACGAGAGCACCCCCATCCTTTCTCTTTTAACATTCAAATTCAATCACAGAATCCCTCTGTTGAGTGAGTGAATGAATGAATGACCTACAGTTAATCTTGGAATTAAGTTTGAACTCTTTCTCAGGACCCACAGGGCCTTGAACCACATCACACCTCTCATAACAGTTTCTAGCTCTTCCACTAAACTGGCCCTAAAGCAGTTCTTCAAGCAAGTCAAGGCTTTCTGCCTTTAGTGTCCTCTTGGACACTCTTCCATCCTTTTCCAGAGCTGGGTCCTTCTCCTCCTTAGCATCTTAGCTTGGTTTTTGTCTTCACAGAGAAACTTCTACTGATCATGTTAAGATCCACAGTGGATTCCCGCTTTGAGCGCAATTGTGGTATCCTACTATTTCCTCAGAACGGTTGTGGTATCCTACTATTGTGGTATCCTACTATTTCCTCAGAACGGTTGTTACAATTTGCATATTATACCCATATTAACATGTCTGTTATCTATCTCCACTATCAAAGCATGAGCTCCATGAGGCAGAGATAACTTTAGTTCTCATGAAAGGTGATCAAAAAGTATGGAAGGAAAGAAGGAAGGGAAGAAGGGAGGGTAGAGAAAAGAGGGGGAAAGAGGAGGGAAAGATGGGAGGGAAGAAGGGATAAATGGATGGATGGGTGGATGGACAGAGTGTAAGGAAAGGATGGATGACTGAGCATGGTCTCACAGGGAAAAGAAAGTAACAAGAATGAGAAATGAAACAAGGAGAAGTTAAGGACACTGATTATAAATGCAAAGAAATAAGCATGGTTCATTAATTTCATCTGTACCTCAGTTGTCATATGAAATTATTAATAGTCTTTTCCTTTAAATACACACAGTTGTTATAGGAAATGATGAAAACCATTAAGTCTTCCCGTTAAATCTTCTGCATAAGCAGCCAAGGTTAGACCTTCCCTGTTTTCCCTTATAACCAGTCAATTTCATTCAGTGAAAAGTACGAGGACCCTCCCAAACCTGGCATGCTCTTCATCATGCACGGAAGGGAACCAGTGAGAATCCCTGAGATGTTCCTCTCAAGCCATCAACAGTGGGGAGAACAGTCAGGATACATTATTGTCCTGTAGAACTTCACTAAACCTTCTCCGGACCTCTAGCTCCTCATCCATAAAATAAAAGATCCATTGTTCGTAGAAGGACTCCTTCACGTTTATACTGGTGTTGGCTGCCTGGAGAGCTACGCTGGGACATAAGGACACATCCCCCTTCAGCAGGAAAAAGGTCACTGACAATCGTGTTAGCAATGTCTGCCACCAGTACGGGAGTGGTATGAGACACATCGGCCACTGCAGAGCAAAGTGTTATGGCCGAAAAGAAATATTATATCTGAAGTCTCTCAGGAAATGAAACACTAAATACCAGGATGATATATACTATTTAAATCCTTTCTAGCTCTGGAATCTTCTTTCGACAGAGTTGGTGCTGTCATGTTCCTTCCCATCCGGTGGCCACCATATTACAATACATTTTAAATTACCCTCATTTCAGTTATTTTGCCCCAAGTCTTGTTTCCAGGTTCTCATTAACACGATTGGAACGAGCTTGGCCTTATTTACTTTTCCTTCCCAAGCATGGAGCCCAGCAGGAGGCCAGTTAAAACAGAATACTTCATTTACTCATTCCAAGAAGGATCTATCACACACAGACTGAGCAAAGCATGGCACAGATGCTGCAGGGCTCTTTCCTTGGTTTGAGCACATGCTCCCGAGGACAGCGATGGCTTTGCAAAGAGAAAGGAAGGTGAGAAAGTGCGCATTTCGGATTCCTTCTTACTTGTATTTTTACAAAGTCCCCCAGTTTTCTGCAAAGAACTACAAATTCATAGATCAGATTAGCAAAGGCAAATAAAAACAAACAAGACCACTCATTTAGGATTTCAGATGGTCTTTAGCCATGCCCTTCCACTGAGAGGAAAACGTCTGATATGAGGCACCTCACACTCTTCCTAGGCCCGCTGGAGACACTCCAATTGAAGCAAATGTCCATTCCTCCTCATCTTCATGTCTGCTTTCAGTTACCGGCTATTTGGCGGACACCACAGCTATGTCAAAGGCCGTGACACTGCTAGGAGTACATCCTCCCCTCTCTTGCACCTTGTTTCTTCAAAGATGAGAAATATTTAAGTTCCTTACAATGATTCTCCTACATTACTCAAGGAATTGTCCGTGTGATTAACTCTGCAGGCACTATCCAGATCCATGAAAGAATACACAAACAAACAAACAAAAACCACCACCACCACCAAAAAAGATGACCTTAATTATAGAGATACTCTTCCTGTGGTTCCTGTTAAAAGTTGTCTTGCTTTATTTCCTTGAGATATTAGCTGGATGCTCGTCACTCTGGCATTGTGCTTATTAATATCTTAGGCTCTTGATTTTGGGGATTTTCCTAAAGCATGGGATTTCAGAGCATTAAGGACACCCGGAACCCCTCCTTTGACAGGTGGGGATAACAAGTCTCTCAAAATCCGTGTGACTGGCTCATGGTTGCCTAACCAGCATGGGACAGAAGAGAGGAAGAGTAACACCACGTCTTCAGGGCCCTGGCACCCTATTTCCCAGAGGATCCTGGTTGCTTTTTCTGCCCCTGAATGCCCTTCTTGGTCTTCTCCAGCCAGTCACAGCCTGCCGCGCCCTGGGCTCCCCTCCTTTGCCCCTGAAGAGCCTACGGCCGGCCTCTCGCCTGGCTCGGTCCTGACAAGGATGACATAGAGATGCAGGCAAGGATGAAATCATCGTCTTCCTCTATTATTTCTTTAAATTGCTTTTTTCCTACCCGTGACTAGGCAGTATTTTCTCACAGCTGGGGATGAACAAATTCAAAAAGATGTTCTCAAATACGTGGTTTCCAAGATAGAGGCCACTGAGTTTTGAAAATATAAAATGAGCATTTTTGAGTGATTGCACAGCTCATAAAAATGTCTCTGGTTAGAACCTCGTCAGCAATGATTCACTCTGCGCAAGGGTCCCCTGTGGAGACTTTAGTTGCCTCACATTAGAGCTCTGAGGCCTATTTTTCCTGCTGAGATAGAATAAATGACTAGGAGGCATTAACTGATGGAGGTCACAAGAGTCCCTCCAGGGAGGGGAGGTATATTTCTTTAAAGATGCGCTCACGGTTGGAACACATAGTAAACTTGAAGACTATAGTATTTCTCCTTCCCCTTCAGAATAAAGTATCCCTTTGTCCCACAGGCATAAACTTTCCAAAGTAAAACTTCAAGGTCAAAACTCTGACTTCTATGATCAGAAGCAAATGCCCCTGACAAAGAGGACTATATTTACTATGGTCTAAGGATGTGTTTCCATGCCCAAGAAAGCTTTTGCAAGCTAAAACCTGATTAAATGAGATTATACACAGTGCTTGAGCATAGTAGATACTCAATATAGGACTTTTAAATTTGTATCTGCGGGTTCCGTTTAGGTACTTTTAGTCTCAGCAACTTCTACAAAAAAGTTTCAGTTGTAAAACTGCATTATAGTTAAGAGACCACAGAAATGTAGCATCAAACAAGTTTCCCCTCTTATTTCTAGGCCAAAGGAAGTTGTTTTGTTTTGTTTTTTTACTTTTCCCACTAGCCTAGACCTTGTAGTGCTTCAAGCAGCTGTGTTCTCAGATTTTCATTTGTAGTTTCCAGGGCCTCATGTTCTAGAAGGGCTGAAAGTGGCCAGAAATCTACAGTTCAGGAAATACTGACACAGAGGATCAGTGGAAAATCCTCTGAGTAATACTATCTTAGAGCTACAATTTTATCTTAGAGCTACAATTTGTGGTTGTGTTCTGGGGACATGTGGAAGCCTCCACATGGCTTGTAGAGGAAAGAGGTTTGTCATTGCTCCTAGGACAGGATTTGAAAAGTCAGGGCATGGGGACCATTTTTTTTCCCCCACAGGAGCCAAGTCTTCCTATTTCAATCCATTAAAATTCAGAGTTATCCAAAGGCACTCTTCTCCCCCCCCTGCTCTTCCCTAACTGTTGTCCAGTAAGGGGCAAGGAATCTAACCCATCTGGATCCCTCCAATATGTCCCACACCTTACATCACCAGATTCCAGAAGCTGCTACAATTCTCTGATGTTGATATAATTATATCCCTCTTTATAGACAAACAAACTCAGGGAAGTTAAATGTGACTTGCCCAAGGAAAAGAGCCCAGACTCAAACCCAGGACCTCAGGCTCTAAAGCCACCATCTGCCTCTTGCAGAGACAGCTCATCAGTTTCCAAGGAAAAGAATTCTTCTTTTGCAGATACCATGGCAAGGGACCCTATTTATTGCTGTTACTGGCTAAAGCCCTTTAGTCCTTCACACCTTCCAACCCTTCCAAACCCTGCTTGTCCTCATCAGCTCCTTCCACCCCCATTTTCAGTGTTCTACCCCAGCTTTGTAGGACTGTGTGGCCCAGCTCCCACCTGCTCTGGACTCTACTTCCCAAAGAAGGAAGATTTACGTTGACCCAAGTCCATCTGATCTGTGTTAATCACTGAGAAGTTCACAGTCCCTTGTCTTTTGGGAAGACTTTCTCACTTATCTTTAGACTGAAATTAATATATATTCTCCCCATATTTATGATCATCTTGCTTACTGACATTAACTAGAGGAAGGTCACCACCTGGTCTTAGTCATAGCAATCCACTTTATGTTATTAAGTTATTCCTACTTTAGTACAGATTTGAGAGCACTAGACTCGAAGTCCTAAACTCATGAGGCTTAATGGAAATCTCTGGATTTTAAGTACAATAAAGGTGATAGGCATAAAAATTAAATAACTGATCTCTTTTTAATTTCACTGTAATATAAAAACTGTCTATGATGACTACTCTCCCTTTCCCCCAAATGGTATCTTTCCACCTAAGATATTTATTTTTGAAAATAAAAGTGTAGGGCCACCTCAGTGGCTCAGTTGGTTAAGCGTCTGGCTCTTGATTTCAGCTCAGGTCATGATCTCAGGGTCCTGGGATCAAGTCCCAAGTTGGGCTCCAAGCTCAGAGGAAAGTCTGTTTGAGATTCTCCCCACCCCCCAACTCCTACTTGCATTCTCTCTTATGTGAGCACTCTCTCTATATATATGAAATAAATAAATAAGTCTTTAAAAAATAAAAATGTAAATATAGAGCAGGCCTGAGGCAAAAATCTAGGAAGGCTTTGCTTCAGTCATTTTCCTCTAAATCTTCACATAGTGGAGACAGATTAGGTGCACAGACCAGGATTTCAACTCCAACACTGCCTCCGTCCACCTGAATAACTTTGGGTAAGTTAATTAACATCTCTCAAGCTCGGGGTTAATAATATTTTGCTAGCAGAGGATTAAATGAAGTGATATTTAGAGTGTTTGGTACGCATTATGTGCTCAGTAATTGGTGGGTTTATTACCCCCTCTTTTAGCATTCCTAGAACAAGTCATTTACACCACAGCCTTGGATTTATACTGTTTATGTCCCTAAAGAACACACACATTTTCTTTTTAAAGACTTTGTCTGAAAACTTCTGCCTCCAGCTATGAAGAATTAACAAGGATAGAATTTATCCTCCTGCCTCAAGCAACTTAAAAGTCAGACAAAGTACACGAAATGACAGTTTCTGGGCATTGGACAAGACCAAGTACAGAACAGTGATTACTGAGAGAGGGGAGACAGGTAAAGTAAAAGCTGTGATTGTCCCAGTCTATTGTCTAGAAAGTTTCTAGGAGTTAACCCAAGAAAGAGAAACCCAAATGGAGTGTGATGTGTACCTTAGTTCAGGGTTTGGGAGGCCATGGCAACCTGCAAACGACAGGGAAGAGCCCTGCAGAGGAAGGTGCTGACCAGAGAGTTAGCTCTGAAAATCTTCAGAGGGTTCCCTTTAAGTCTTTGGCTGAGTATTGATCAGGTGTGTGAAGGATGTACCAAGGATGAGGCAAAGACCATGGGAAAGGAGCAGGTGGAACTGCTCCTGTTTCTGAAGCTCACAGAAGGACTGAAGACAGATTGAAGTTCCCATAGCCAGAGAGGAGAAACTCTGTAATATACTACTTTGCAATTTATAGAACCATCTTGCCTCAGAAGTGGGACAGAATTATTTCTAGTCTATCGAAAGGCTGCCGATCCACCTATCCAGGCATAAAAGCAAGTCTTGAAAGAATTAAACTGTTTCTAAGGAATTTAATGGCATCCCAGAACAGATCTCAAGAACATTTAAAGGGATACCAATAATAATAATAATAATAATAATCATAGTTCAGCCCCTCACATTGTAAAATTCACAATGTCTGGCATCCAATAAAAAATTACTAGGCATGCAAAGAAGAAGAAAAATATGACCCATCATGAGGACCAATAGGAAAACAATAGAAACCTTGCAGATAACAGAATTAGCAGATAAGTGCACTAGAACAGCTATCATATACTCCATGTGTACAAGAAGGTAAATGAAAACATATACATGATAAGGACAGAGAGGGAAGACACAGTCTTTGAAAAGAAGAAAAAGAAATAATGGGGAAGATAATACTCTATTACAGGAAAAATAAATCACAGATGTCAAATAAGGGAGCTGATGGTTATAGCTCCCCTTCATATCTGACCATGATTAAAAACATGAAAGTTATACTTTAGAACACTGTAAAGGCCAGGAAAAAGTGACTTTTGCAAAATTTACACATCTTTATGGAGTTATTTACGTAAATGAATCAAACCATACTTTTGTTCCACAGTGTGGTTACGGAGCCTGGCTCCATGTTTGATGATAGAAGAAACACAAAGATGAACTAGATATGGTTCTTGCCCATATAAATGTACATGCTAGCACAATCTATTAGATAAATGATAGCCTAATTATATAAGTGCATGATGCAATATATCTACCACTCAACAATGTGGTATGTAACACATAGTAAATGATAAGGCTGCAGAACAGTAAAAGGAAATAATAGGAAACAAGATATAGTTGAGGAGAAGTCACTACAGAATTACTCCATATTGACACAAAAAAGGCCTTGACATTAACTCAAAACAAAAATCCAATATATGGTGATGTGTGTGTGTGTGTGCACGCACGTGTGCACACTGGATAGGAACATATAAATTAATTTTAAAATAGGAATTTAAGTTTGATTTTTCTTCCTGTTTCCAGTTGCATTAGAATGTCTACTAAGGGGGCAGTATACAATCAATTTTCATTATTGAATGCAAATATTTCCCTTTAGCTCATGTTGCTGTTAAAGATACCAAAGCTTCTCTATTCCAGAGGAAGAAAAGGAAACCAAGAAAATCAGAGAATGTGTGTGTTTGTTATGTATATGCATATATTTAATTTATCTATACATATGTAAGTACATTCAGTTATTTCAAAACATCTTTTCTAATTTTAGTCTAGTGAGTAAGAAAATGACTAGCGTAGTTCAAAAGGCTAGTTGGGCAAGTTGAGTAGCACATATACCAGAGTATGACAGACCAAGTAAAGACAAGGCTAATCAAGAGATGGAAACTAGTATAAAATTTTTAAAAAATACATTTGTTGTGGCCTACACAGGAAGAGCAAAATTACACATTCATAATTCAGAAGTAAATCTACAAAGCAAGTAAATTTATGTGCTTCATTGCATGGAAGGGAAAAATGACTATTTCAAATGACTAGATCACGTTAGGCAAGCATCTGAAAAGGGTTTTCATTTTATAACATCTCTAGCCAACAAGAATACAGGTTGTTGTTACTTGTGGAGAGTTATTTGAGGACATGATTTGTTTTAAGCGATGCCAATTACCTTATATAGCACATAGCACAGGAAGAAGCAAATATTTTTTGGAAACAACTTTCTACAAATTCTCTCATCTCCAGAAATACTGTAGACGCACACGTCACGTATGGAACACTGGGATGAGAGTTCCGGGAGGACAGCCACGTGTACCCCCAGCGCCTATAGTGATGCCGGACGCATGGGAGGTGCTCAACTGGGTTCTATCCAGGCTATCTACCTGGCTAGTTTTCTGGACTCCCAGCCGCCTTCTGGATGTATATCAGACTCCTCTCTTGCCAGTCAACCTGCCAACCCCGCCACATCTCAACCACCCCCTCCTACGGGCATACATCATCCCACGTTCACGTCCTTGCAGTGGCCAAGCTCCTCCTGCTTCAGGCCTTTGCACAGCGCATTTTATACTTCTAGAATTTCTCATCTTCCCAGATCCCCCTTCTCTTCCTGTTCTTCCCTCCTGCTACCTGGTAAACTATCATTCATTCTTGGGTGCTTAGCCCAAATATTCCTTCTTCAGAGGAACTTCTCCGAACAGCCCCTCCAATACCTCCAAGCCAAGTTGCGCTCCCCATTGCGCTTTTGTAACATTTCACTGTTGTAATGAAACAATCCCTTACACAGTTGTTTGAACAACATCTGCTTCTTTAGAAATATGAATGCTGCACAGGAGGGTCACCTGTCTGTCGTGCAAACTGTTGTTTCTCTAGGGGCTTGTACAATATGTTGTACATTTTGAACCTTCTGTAACACTATGGAGAATGAATGAATATACCGATGTACTGTCCTAATGTCCTGGGGAGAAAAGGGTAAATAACTGTGGGATGTGTAACTGAGCTGTCAAGAATACATGAAATCAGGGGCATAAATTGTGTAACACAAGTCAAGGGCCTCTTTGTTTTCTGACATTTGATAATGAAAAATCTTTCAGCAAGACGGAAAATAAAAACTAAACAAGACTCTGCGCATCATCCTTTCAAGAGCCCGGCCCCTGTGCACCATGCTGTCTGGATCCCCTTCATCAGGCCGGTGGTCAGAGAGGGCCACCGTTAACATGGGAAGGGGCCAAGAAAGGAAGCCTGCTGGTTGGAGTGTTACTTTCATCTTAAAAACAAGTATGTGGGATGGTTTACCGACAGAAAGCCCATCTGAGCGTCTCTGCAAGCTGATGGGATGGTTTCAGGCATAGATTCTTAGCTTATTGTGTTTTAAATCTCTGACTGCTTCTCTTTCCAGACCTTGTAGCCCACCTATGGGCAGGAATCCAGTGGATCAGGAGAGGAAACAGATGAAGTGGATATTTGGAGACTCAGTTGGGGGTCAGACTGACACTTGCCTGAGCCGCTGAGGGCTAATTTAGAATTGCACAGCAAAAGCATGCCTGGGGGGAAAAGGGAGTCAGTGACCATCCATGGACCAGGACTGCAGAAGGCACATCCCCGCTGCCCCTTCTCTCATGAACTCTAGACCCTCAGATCTAACAGTTCTTTAAACTTAACACATGCAAAAAGAATCTTACCATCTTCCTCCACCACTTCTCTTCCAGCCTTCTCCATCACAGCAAATGACCCCAGCATTTACACAATTTCCAAAGCTAGACACCCAGGAGTCACGGCTGATTCCTCACTCCCTTTACATCCTATGAGGACTCGGTCATCAGTTCCTGTTGTTTCTAGAATTAAACGTCTCCTGGGGCCCTTCAGTTCTCTTCATCTCCACTGCCATGATTATTGATTGCCGTCATTATCTCTTATCTGAGTAACTGCTACAGCCCTCCCTCCCACCTCCCTGCCACCTACCTTTCCACTCTCCATCCATTCTCTGCAGGACTTACAAAAGTTCTCTGTAAAAATGCAACTCTAATCATGTTACTCCCTGCTTAACACTCTTCGGTGACATCCTGTAGCCCCCTTTATCTGCTAGTGGCAGAACCACTCATCATGTTGATTTGTATTAACTTATTAACTCTTCTCTATTTCTCTTGCTAGGCTCCGAAGGGTCTATGTCTCGTATTCCCAGCACTTGGCACAATGTCTGGCTCAATAAATCCCAGTTAAGAGCGATGTTCCCGGAGATGAAAGGATTTAACACATGCCTTCTCATATCTGAGCATATTAAAGAGGATCAAGGTGTTCCTGGGAGGATTAAACAACCCGAGAAGGAAACAACAAAAAATCTCCCGAGCGGGCGGAGAAGAAAGAAAATGAGTGGAAGCCTGAGTGAATGGAAGAGGAGAAGGAGAGGACAGAGAGGAAGCTGTGGCCCATCATGGCCTCCCCATGATTTGCAAAGCTCATCTCATCTCAGAGTGGCAGGAACGGAAGCACTGATAGTGAAACACTAGAGCTTCTGAAGAAGCAGCAGCAAGGTGTGAGCTGAGGGACAATTCTGAATGTTCACAGATCCTTATAAGAGGGAAGATGTCTTTTATTGGCTCCAAGTTAATCCCTGATAAGGCCGGTAACACTACCTTGTAGATAGTGTTACTGCAGCTAATAGGGAAGTGGGGTGCCTTTTTGGAACACGTATTCGAAATACAACAAATGGCATGCCAAGAAATTTGGGGTGTGTTGATCAAAGTCAGTAACTGCTAGGGACAGGCTTCCAGATGGCCTGTCTAATGACGAACTGTCCCATATACTTGTTTTCTTAAAACAAAAATAACACTCAAACCGGCAAACTTCCTTTTAGTCCCTTCACAGATGAGCGGTGACACCCCCTGACATAGGCATGATTGTGGGGCCAGAGAGAGCTGGTATATAGTAGCCACGCTCTTTAAAAGATGCTGCTCAGAGTCCTCTTTTGTTTCCGTTTTTTATCTCACTGAAAGAGTTTGAAATTAGGAAAGAAAACTTCAAAAAGTTCAGAGACAAGCAAGGTATAATCTCACGGCCAGAGAATATCCAGGAAGTACTACCAATTCCCATGCAGGCCCGGGGGGGAAAAGCTTAAAGCCTGGGGCTGCAGCTGCCACTTTTTTGACTCTTCCAGTTGATGATTATAACTTTGGAGAAGAAGCCAGGGTGGATAGGAAGGGAGCAGCTGCGCACACAGATGGTGTCAAAGCTCATGATCTGATGTTCGGGATTTCGGCTGATGACACCCGTGGTGGGGGCTCCTGGAAAGTGACACACAGCATAGAAAACTGGGAAGAAGGCTTCAGGCAAACTCCTGACCACAAGTGAACTATTTTGCAACTTGAGAGTAGACAGTAACATTGTTCGGTGAAAACATAAACAAAACTGTAAACTAGATCGTAGGCAGAGATCATAAATGGCATAGAGAGAAGGAAGATAGTAGGAAAGGATCTCCCCAGATGACTGGAAAAATCTGGGTTACATGGCTAGTCTAGTGTCTCATGAGAGGACAACAGATTTTTTTTTTTTAAAGCTAATTAAGTTTGGAGAAGCCTATGTATTAGATATTACTCTTTGAAACTATACATTGCATATTAGGATAGTAAAGGCTTTAAGGAAACTCACAAAGAAAGCAACCTATCTGTCTTAAGCCCTGAATTGCCATGGCTTGTTGGGCCAGGTAAATACTTGCAGGACATCCCCTCTACCTAACAGCCGTGTGGCTGATGTTCTAACAGATCATGTTAGAAAATCTAGATCTCAGGCACCTGGGTGGCTCAGTGGGTTAAAGCCTCTGCCTTCGGCTCAGGTCATGATCCCAGGGTCCTGGGATCGAGCCCCGCATCGGGCTCTCTGCTTGGCGGGGAGCCTGCTTCCCCCTCTCTCTCTCTGCCTGACTCTCTGCCTGCTTGTGATCTCTCTCTCTGTCAAATAAATAAATAAAATATTAAAAAAAAAAAGAAAGAATATCTAGAACTCTATCAATGCACAAAGTATTGAAATGCACAAAAATGAGGAGTTTCACAAAACTAAAAGTATGGGGAATAAAGTAAACACAAAACAATAACACAGGGAGGTAAATGTTATGTTATACATAAACCAAGACATTGAAGTATAGGATTTAAGGCTGGGGTAAAACAACATAATGGTATGTTTTGGACCAAAGAAACCAATTCAATGTAATGATCTTAAGCAGCACTTGGTAAGAAGATGGTAAGTAGGGAAGTTCCTGAGAGGGGATGGAATCATGGTGGGCCCATGTGAGGAATGACAGAGGAAAGGAAAATGGAGAAGGGGTCGCTGTGAGAATCACAACAGCACATTAGAAAGGCACGATGTGACAATGGCAGTAAGTGATCTGATCTCCTATGAAACCCTTCTGATAAAATCAGAGGACATGAAAAAATGTGTGCCTTCCTTTGCTGATAATCTTAGTTCCTCAATAAGCACAAGGAATAGTAAGGCATGGGACTGGGTATCAATTTAGTTTTAACCAATAGGGGAAGACAGGTTGCTCATTTAGAAATATCAGAAACTTTGGGAGAAGGCCAGGTGCTCATAAAATCCAGTGTCTCCATAATCCTGTCAGAGACAGTTTAGCTGAGATGTCTTGGGAGGCAGGCCACACTAAATCATCTTTAAGCCCCTTCTGAGATTGTGGGGTCTGTGTTTCACATTCCATCTTACACGCTGAACACTTTCAGAGGTGGCCCCAAGTGGACTGTGCAACGAGCACTGGCTGTGGCTATGTGGAAAGGAATGAACAGGAAAGGAATGGGGTATGGTAACAAGAGCACAAGGTAGGTCATATAAATACTTGATCGAGCTCTCAGAGCTGAAACAATGTGGTGCTGGGACAAACACAGATCAGTAGTACAGCACAGATACTTCACGAGTAGATTAAAATACACATAATGGAAGGTCTGGTCAAAGAAGGAAGTAAACCAATGGAGACACAGAAAATTGGGAATACTTATAAACTTCTAGCCTGGGCCAAGCATTTCTGTAGTTAGAAATGCAATAAAGAACTCATCAAGGAAAAGTTAAACCTATTAAAAAAAAACACAACATTAAGGGACCAAAAACAGACTAGATAAGTATTTTTTAGGAGATATGAATTCTAAGATTAAAATGCTAAGATTAATTGTTAATGACCAAAAACAAAACAAAACAAACAAAAAATCTTCACCAAGAACTCTGTGTGATAAATGGATATGGTGTGAAAATCATCTACTTACAAAGGAGGAAATAGAAGATAGGGAGGGAAAGTAAATAATTTACAAAGGGTAGTTATAAAAGAATTTGAGACCAAATAATAGGATGCCATCTTTACATATCAAGTTAGTAAATAAATAGTAAATACACATATATATTTTGGAAATTAATTGCCCAGTATTTCACTTCAAAATATTCATTTCTTGTAACCGACTAGTTCAACACAGAGGAATCTATCCAAGGGCAATAATTCTAGTTGCTGAAAAGCCCTATGCATGGAAATTTTCATGTAATATTATTTTTTTTTTAAAGAGCAAAATGGAAGGAATAAGTTAATATTTAATGAATGCTTACTAGGCCTAGGTACTATGCAGTGAGTACATGTAAGTTTTCATATTAAAATCTCACAACAATCCCATGAAATAGATAAAATCATCATTTCTCAGGAAAGGTAAAATGCTTCCACATGCTTGAAGAGATTAAGTTCTCCAAAGAAACTTGGCTAGGAAGAGTAAAGCAATGGAAACAGTCTACATAGAAACACTAGCATGGTTAATTAAATTGGAGATTCCTTCAATGGACTAAATTTCTTAAACATAAAACAATAACATGGAAAAATAATTTAGGATAAGGTGTTACTAAAAATGCATCATTGAATAGCTTGTATTTCATTGATTAAACCATTTGGATGGAAAAAAGACTGGAAGAGAATACACACACACGAAGTAAGTAAAATCGGTCCCGACCCTGAGACAGAGTCAGCCAGCAGCTCTGGGAACAAAGCAAAGTGCTGTTCCACTGGCGGAATGCGGACCTGATGAAGGGGCACCCAGGAAGATCCTGAAAGGCTCAAAAACAGTTTAAAGCAGGCAGGCTAATACAGGAGATAGAGAACGTAATTCAGGGCAGATACGGTAAATCTTCTATAATGAGCAGGGCTGTAATTCTTTTCATGGTAAGTTGCTGGGAAAATCATAAATTGGTCATGGTTAAAATGTCAGAAGACTCAAAATCATAAGAAAAAATAATGAATTATTGAGGTTGAGGCTTACTCTGGAAGTCACACAACATTTTCTGAGAGAAGTAGGAGGTGGAGACGAGTCATTTCTGCTAGATGAATATTTCAATTAGGCAACTGGGAAAATCTGGGTGGAAAAATACAAATCTTTGCTCTCAAGTTAGTAGAGGGAAGTATCTGTCTGGGTTAAGCTTTAGGGAAAAGGGGTCTGGATAAACACATGTCCAAACCATAGAAAATGTCCCTTATATCCATACATACATGTCATGCACCAGACTAATCCTCCCTTCCACATGAATTTTATAATATTTTGAAGAATTTTATAAATATCCTAAGTACAATGCTTTGTAACTTAATTTTTCTTCTTTTAATTTTACAGTGAGAGAGGGAGAGAGTGCGCACACCTGCGAGTTGGGAGAGGGGCAGAGGGAGAGAATCTTTAAGCAAACTCCCCACTTAGCTCAGAGCCCAATGCAGCCTTGATCTCAGGACCCTGAGATTAAGATCTGAGCCAAAACCCAGTGATGCTTAACTGACTGAGCCACCCAGGCTGTAATTCAATCTTTGACTTTCCTTTTCCTGTTCCCCACTTTCCCCTACCTCCTGTCTTCTCTCATGTTCTTTCTTATTATATGAAAACATTATATCCTATTATATGAAAAAATAAACCATATGTAAATACCTATAGGGTACATATATGTAATTTACTATAACTAATTTAGAATTTCTATCTATGGACATTATTAAAAACTACAACAACCAACCAACCAACCAACCAACAGATGCTTGGTCAACTCAGTACAAAATACACAAACAAGTCTGTGGGTATAGAAATGACCTCTCCAAAAGCTGTTGGTTTCTACCTGGTGTGTACCGTCTACCCTCATCTAACTCAATGGGCAAAAGTGAGTTGTTCTTCTGACATTAAAACAATATCTATAACATAATAACTGACTGTTACCTTTCCATTGCAAATTCCAGGAGGGAGGGACCCTGCCTGCTTGATGTACAGCTGGAACTACCCCACCCCCTCACCGGGACAGTAACTCAATAAATACTTGCTGAATGAACCAATGAGTGAGTGAATGAATATTGCAAATTTTATGTAACTTTCCAGACAGCTCAAGTCCTACCTCCCTGGTAATATCTTCTCTTAGAGCCCCAGTGGTTCATCTTTCTGGAACATACTACATTATTAGCCTGCACCACTACTTAACACCTGGTTCTACACATTAATTTTATTGCTATTTTTTTTTTTTTTGCTGTGTTTTGCAATTTAGGGAGATATGGTCCTCAAATGTGTGTATATATATGTAAACACACACACACATATATAATTATTACTTTAAATTTTTTTAATTTTAAAATTAATTTAAAAATTTAATTAAAAATCAATTTTAATTTGTTGACTTTAAATATACATTAATGTATATTTAATATAATTATATTATATTTATTAAATTATTATATAATTATAATTATATAATCATAATTATAATTATATTAAATTATATATATATAATTTAAAGTTGACTTTAAATATATATTAATGTATATTTAATATAATTTTAAAAATACATATATTTATTCTGTTTCCCAATGTACTTTTATAGGGAACATGGAAAATCCTTAATAAACATGCATTAAATTAACGGATGAAATCTTTTAACTGGCCTTCTACTTTGTGACATTTCTAAACATTTTCCTCATTTAATGCATTTTATTATGATTCCTAAGTGTGATGGAAAAAAATGTAGACTATGGAGTCTGTTGAGTTGGGTTTCTAGTTCTGCTACTTCAGTGCTGGAAAAGCCAACTAAAGGCTTGTCCTTTGTTTCCCTTTTATTTATTTATTTATTTATTTATTTTTTCTTAAAGATTTTATTTATTTATCAGA